>JAQFVV010013446.1:0-121921 GCA_028023455.1 Epiperipatus broadwayi | reverse complement strand
ATGAGTTTTCTTTCTTTTTAGTTCCCTTAGTCAATAAACATATAAAATTAGCAAATGTAGATACTAAATATAATAATGTCAATAATCTCCAAGATATATTAACATTCATTCAAAAACTCTTAATAATATTATTGTTTTTTTATATATAAGTATTTTAGTACTGAAAATTGTTGGTGCCTGAAAAAAAAAACGTTTACTTTTAGAACAACTTATTATTTCCTATTGAGGCAATGAAAAAACTGATCAGAAAATTCCGTAATGATTACTTAATAAGTTATAATAACAACATTTCTATTAAGTCATCAACCATATGGTAAATAAAAGAAAATAAATATCACCAGCATGCATCAATAAGATAATGAGATTAAATGGTCAAAAAAGGATGCCGTTTTTTTAAAATTTTTATCCAATAATCTTAGACTGAAATATGTATTGAGATTCAGTGATATAAGACTATATATAAAATATATATTTTAATAATAATATCTTTTAAAATTATTCATTTATAACATTTATTGGGATGAAAGATTACATTATAAAAATAATGAAAATTAAAAAATGTTATGAGATGTTTTTCTCTCTAATAAGACTCACATAGTGTGCATTTAGAGAAGATATCCTTTGGAAGGCAAAAAAAGAGCATTTACAGTTCAATACTTCATAGATAATCGTCTATTAACATCTGACTGTGATTTTTCTTAGGTAAAAACAAATATTTTCACGTTTTAAAAATATTTCAACAATTGCATACGTCAAAAACTATTTGTTTTTAACATTCTCCATTGATGGACAAGTGTATTATAAAAAAGAAAAGTAGGAATAATTATTGGCTTAATTTTTTTTAAATGCATATATTCATTGTAATGCTTTGGTCTCTGTATAATAAACAGAGATTACAGGTAGAAAAAACTACTCTTTTGAATACAAAAATCTATTGCAGTTTCTTAGGTTCGTTGATTATTATATATTAAAATCTGAATGTATTTTTTTAATATGAAATTATAACGGATTTTTCCACGTTTTAAAATATGTCAATAATAACATTTTTTTAGAATCATTATATCATCAAACAAATGAATTGATTGAAGAAATCCAGTTTAATCTTGGTAATTTAGACAAAAGCTACCGGTGAAAATGCACATATTGTTGAAAATGAAATTTTAGCTAGAATTGATCATATTACAAACAATTGTGAGATATTTGATATTTTGGTGAATAAAAAACTACCTGCCAAAAAACATAATGCGAAATTACGAGTTGCACAATTAAAATATGACTCCGCAGTTACAAGCAGCATTATGCAATTTACAACATCGTCGTAACGCGAGAGATACCGAAGAACAACAACGGGAAGAATTGCTATCCGGATCTTTTCAACCTAATGATAGTAGTACATCTATACTGATAGACCAAACATTCCAACATAATACAGATTTTCAGAACACTCACTGAAATTTGGGTAATTGGAAGTGGTTCCAGTAATTTGGACAATCTGCGCTTTCAAAAAAATAGCCTTAAAGGTGCTCACAAAATGATTATATATATATATAAAGGACTTGAACTCAGATATTCAACCTCCCCACAGCTATTCAATCAATTCTATGTAGCTGATACATACACACATATATATGATATTTTAAATATTCTTTTACATATTTATAACTATCATTAAAAAAACTAAATTAACGATTTTATTTACATAATGTTGAATAATGGTCAGACAAAAACATCTTTTGGTATAAGAAGGCAGAAGAAAATAAATCTCCCTATAATATATCATGAAATAGCAGTATATGATGATGTTTTATTTAGATGTCTACAAATGCCGCGATCACTTTCACGTTAAAATAAATACTACATTTTCAACAACTGTGTCGTATTATATGGTAAAATTTAGCACCAGGTGAAGGTAGAATCAATGAAGAAAGAACAAATGATTTAAAAAGTGGATTTGTACTTTAAAATAAACATTAAAATATTTAAAGCATACATTGAGTCGAATTTTTTATTACTAATTGTGGAAGAATAATATGCAGATTGTTAACATTTAATAGAGCTGACCAATTGGTTATTTACAACAATCTCAGTTGCAGACTTTATTTTTAGATTTGTTAAATGATTGAAAGAAAAAAAGCATTGTGCATAAATTTGATTTTGATGTCAAAATAAAAGTGAACACTTGAAATTTACAGGAAAAAGCAAACTATATATCATGGATAAAATATTTGAAAAAATATTAAATGTCAATTGACATGGAAGAATCCAAATGAAGATAAGTAGAAATGGTTTTTTTTACTGACAGAAAATATATCCTTCAGGTTTTTAATATTCATAATGTTCAAAGCATTTGATAAAAAAATAAAAAAATGTATTTGTTACAACTACAGTTTGGTTTTTATTATCAAGTAATTTAGATTAAATAGCAAGATCACCAATTGAATCCATAAAAAACGCAAAAATTCTGTTAAATATGCATTACTATTGACATTATAGAAAAAAGTGTTGTCAACTCTATGTCCTTAATAACAAAATGATAAAGATATACCAAGTAATTGGAAGTATGTGGAATAATATATATATATATATAAAAGTTAGAACAGCACTTAAAAAGAATAGGATCTATCAGTCTTGTATGAAATCTATGTAATTTTTTTTCTAACTTTCTTACAACTCGAATAAATGCACTTTGGATTATTTCCATTATAATTATATAGCTTGTATTAATGCATTTTTGTATAATGAATCATAACCAAGTATTGAGAGAAAGTAATAAATCATAATTGTTTTGGTTTGAATATTGTGAAAAGGCATTTGTTTTTTAAGAATATCCAAAATGATGTCTTTGATCATCAAGACATATTCCTAGAATTCTATCATATTCCGAATTTTTTATTTATAATATATTAATTAATTTTTTAAAATTACATCTTCCTGATAAGAGAACGGAGATATTATTTTTTGAATACAATATAAAATGCCAGTTTTTCTAGATAATATTATCCTCATCATCATCATCATCATCATCATCATCATCATTATTATTATTATTATTATTATTATTATTATTATTATTATTATTATTATTATTATTATGTTTCAAAGGATAAACTTTATTAGTATTCTAAAAGGTTATACAAGTTACACTTGACAACATAGTTCTTATATATAAATTGGTTTCACAAAACTACATATGTATAATGATTTGATCAGTGATTGTATGCGTTATCAAACTAGAAGTATTTAGGAAAAAACAGTTTAACAAAGTCAATGATGATCACTCAATCATACGATTATATACAATTAGATATACTTCAATTAAAGCAGGGATGCGTCTAATGTGTGTCAGTAGACTTCAGAACTGGCACAAGGATCCATGTTAGATATAGTTTGTTGTTATTATTATTATTATTATTATTATTATTATTATTATTATTATTATTATTATTATTATTATTATTATTATTATTATTATTATTATTATGATAATGATGATGATATTTTTAAATACTGGAAGTAAAAAGGAAAACTCAATGGGAGGGATGGACCTTTTTTTTTTTCAAAAAGTAACATGGAACTAATATCTGAGAAGTAAAGAAATCATTTATAGAGAAATAAGTTTATCAAATATTTTATATTACGGAAAATATATTTAATTTCTTAATATGAATGTGTCTGGAGAAATTGCTAATAAAGTTGTCACTAAATGTTTTTGTAGACTTGTTGAATTAATATATTTAGTTAAGTGGCTAAATTATTCAATAAATATAGTGAAAAAAAAGAATTAAAATTAAAACAAATGCATAATACTTTGACTAATCATAAATGCGTGGCTTTACAGATTGTGTAATTATATATTTTAGTAGGAAATATTACACGTAAATTAGTGTAATATAAAAACAACTTAATTAATAATTTAGTTAATATTATTTCAGCCTCATAGACAATTACTGAGGTAAAATATTATAATTGTCTTCAAAATAATGAAGAGATACAAAGTTTAAGGTGAATAAATATGTACATAAATCATATTAATAAATGAACTAAAGATGTGGAAGAATAATGTCTTCAAGTTAGTAGAAAAATGTTGAAGTTAATAATAATGATAGAAATCAAAGACATTTTAGATAATTATTTTTAATTTTGTGATATATAAGTGATTTTTTGAAATATTAATAAATTTGAAATTATTGCTTGTTATATTTAATTTAACCCATTTATCTAATTTGAAAAAAAAATACAACTGTAATATGTTTAAAGTCAGCCTTTAACTACAAGCTTACGCTATATATCGTGATCTAATATAATAAATAAAAATTAATATAGTCAAATGATCTTGCACAAGGAACCATTTATTCATTACCATTAATGTAAGAGTCTAGGAATATTAGTATCATATGATATGCGATCAACTAAAACACTTTATAATGTTTCTTATTTAAATAAAATATTTACTTCACTGACAGGCTTGTGCTATTCAATATGAAAGTAATCTAGTTGTCACTTATTTTGAGGATTTCTAATTAATACAACTTTCAAAAGTTTTTATAATTCGTTATAGGAAGTAGAATAATTTAAAGTAATGTTTTAAATGTAATAATAATATTGTTCGAATTTGGTATAAATTATTAACTGTCATATTTTAAAATAATAAATAATACAATACGTTTATTAACTAAAATGTTTTGAATTTAAGCGAAAGGAATATATTATATAAATTATGATAACTCAATTTTTCTTCTCAAAAAATAATTAATGTATGAAATATATTGCAAATCATTTCAGTTAAGTAAACTAGGCTTAAAAAAAAAGAACTTTTACATAATTATATTAAAAATAAGTTAATAAAAAGAGGAAGATTGTTTTGAGATATGAGGTTTGGAAACAGGAAAACAATTTAATAATTATAGTGTTTTGATAATTCATGTAATTAAAATGAAACTCAAAGATCATTGAAAGTAAAAGATTATCAATGGTATTAAAAACAAAAAATCAAACGTTTTAGAAACAGGAGCCAAAGATATATAGTCAAAATATTTTGAAATGAATCAGTCTGGATTTTTATCTTATTCAAGCAGCATCAAACCGTCATTAGAGTGAAGTACAAAAGAGAAAAAAACTGTCAATTGCCTTGAAATGAATATAGGCCCCTTCCGAATCTGATCAAACTATTTAAAATCAGTTTCTACTCAAAATAATGTGAAATACATTTATATCTCTAATTTCAATTATTGGACATTGATAAAATGCATAATAGCAATTTGGAAAAAAAAGAATAATTATAAATTAAATCAATTAATGCATACCATTGTGGGGCAAACAGCCGAATAAAAACAAAGTCCTCTTAAGAAACAGGGAAAATTCTGGTTATATAACTTTTGCTGAATAGATTAAAAAAAAAAAAATCTTTGACTGATTAGAATATTATCTTAATATATTAACTATTTTAATTTCTACTTTATGAGGATTTAGCATATATTTAATTGTACTCTGTTATATTTTATTATGTATAGAGTGTTTGTATAACATTTAGTTTATTGATTAAAAGAAAAAGTAAATGTATTTTTTTAAAAAAAGTATATTCTAGGTGCATTTTAAAGCAGCTAAAAAGTGTACACTTAAAACAATTGGTTCACTATATAGGATATGTACTGTTACAGTATACATATCACTTTCAAATAAAAGTGGAAAAAAAATCTAAATGAACTCACACTCAAATAGAAATATACATATATAAAAAGAAAGTTACGGTTAACACTAACTGAAATAATTATACAAATGTATATACAACTATACAATTACAAATATCAAGTAATGCCCTCTGTTTAAGAGTCTCTATATTTGTATAATTATTTCAGTTAGTGTTAACGGTAACTTTCTTTTCATTTAGAGTTTGAGAGGACTATTTAAAGATTAAAATCTAATGTTTAGTTTGTCTTTAATAACTTTGTAAACTTATTAGTTTATTATCAAAATTTAAGATCGTTTGCTTATTTAAAATTTCATGCTCTGTGTTTGAGTTAGTTTGTATTTCAATATGTAACATCTTTTAGCGTACAACTTCAAATTGGTATCATTTTGAAGTTCTCTATTATTGAGATAAAATTGTTTAATAAAATATGAAAAAGTATTTATGATTCTTTATAATTCTAATATCAACATTTACATTCAATTTTATTTCTATTTCATATTAATCCAACAATAAAAACCTATCATATTTTCTATTGAAAAATAACCACACATCAATCCAAAATTATTCATTATTTTGTTTTCATAAAATACTATGCTACACGATGTAATAACTGTTGAAATTAAGATAGTGATACTATGCATAGGACCTGAAGAATTGACTAGAGTAAAGACTCAATATTATAAAATATATTTAATAATCAACATGAAAACAGTGTGAAAAAATAGGTATGACTTTTCTGTTCAATACCTTCAAAAATAATGTCCAAGCTATTTATTCAGCTTCTATAGATCATTATAAATGATAAAAAATATCACCACTGTCCACGTAAAATACATACAAGACACATGGCTATGTTAACTGTATTGACATAAAACTACTAAGATAAAAATATTGGCTATTTTCTATCTTCTTCATAAATCCTACATATAAACATCCAAAAGTTTCCTTATGTATTTTCCTAGTTACTACCAATTAACAATCTACATCACAAAATAACTGGCATTACTTCTAATAACAAACAAAGTTAGCATGTAATACTATCAATTTAGAACTATAGTATGAAAAAGATTTTATTCACTTAAAACTCAGCAATAAAAATAGAAATGACCTTGTTTTTTTTTTTTAAATATTAAAAAAAATATTCATATATTTCAAAAAGTATAGTTCATTCAGTAAAGAATCATGTAAAAATTATGAGCATCAATAAATTATATTAAACTTCGTAATATAAAATATGTTTGCATATATTTTTTTAGAAAACCATAGCTTATATCTCAGAATAATAATAAAAAAATCGATGTGTAATTAATGCACACATACTCAAGCTCACACATACATATGATAAAAGCAATATCTTCAAAAAATATTCCAAGCAACTCTAGAATAAAATAGTAAATAAAATATATATCATACAATGATTAACAATTCAAAAAAAAAAATACCTAGTGGCTCTATGACTTGTAAGTCACTATTTTCAATGTCTTCTGGCCCAAATTTAGATAAGAAAAATATTAATCAAAAGTATCAGTCATCCAATGTACCAATTATACTTTTAAAATGTTTGCAAAAAACATTAAAATATTAAAATATTTTTAAAGAATACTAATGTTGTTAGAATAAATAAAAATATTTAAAATGTAACCTTTCCTATCCTAACAATACATCTTAATACTATATTTAGTATATGTAAAATAATATTAAAACTAAATTTACGTTATTCCAAATCTTGTCTGCTCACCATAAAGTTCAACTTTTAAAAAGTTTTTTCATTTGAATACAATCTTTCAAACAGAAATCCCCCAGTTGGGTGCCATGTGACAAACATTGTCTAGAAGTCTTTCAAATATCGAGCTCTTTTTCTTTCTGCCCTGTGGCAAAAAAAAAAAAAAATCACACACAAAAAAAATAAAGTTGATATTTTAAATCCAAATAAATTTTAAGATTTATTATTAATCCTTTGAAAGTCCTTCAAATACAGTCTATTATCTGTTGCTTTTGAGGATAATAATTATTAAAACAGGAAAAACTCTCCATACAGTAATGACACTCATTGCCAAGCAGAATAATCAATGAATGCCAGAAGGCTTGTGCATGAAATCCCCATCTAGTGCCTATTCATCCAATATCCCCAGACTAGTTTCTGGCTTATGGCTTAGGTCAGTGAGGAGCTTTGGATCTGAGAGCACTGCACCTAGATCTTAGAATCTAATGCAATCCTCCAGCAGCCACTTTTTATCTCTACTTAACTACAAAAGTATGAGAATAAAATTGACAACCCAATAATATTTTCAATCTAAGCTCAATGGCTTATATAGTCATATGGGTTTGAACCCAGTTCAGTATCCATACATTTTGGTGTCTTTGGCTCTTTAACAACCGTAGCCAATGCTATCCTATTAGGCAGGATTGGTGTGAAACCACTAAACATCACATGATCACTATTTCCTATGCTATCATATAACTGTTATTAAAACAGGCAAAACTCTCCATAGAGTGGTGTCACTCAGTGCCAATCAGAGTAATTAATGGATGCAGAAGGCCTGGGTATAAAATCCAAAGCTCCTCACTGATGAAGGCCACAAGGCAGAAACTAGTTTGGGGACATTGTATAAGTCAGTACTAAATGAGAACTTTATGCACAAGCCTTCTGGCATCAATTGATTACTCTGATTGGAACTGAGTGGCACTACTGTATGGAGAGCTTTGTCTATTTTAATAATAGTTATGTGATAGCATAAGAAATAGTGATCATGTGATGTTTAGTAATAATAATAATTAATGTAATATTACTTTTTTTAAAAAAATCTTTTATTGGGAAGTTCCAATGTTTTCTCATTCACGTGAATTTTATTGGCTTTAGGTGCATCATTATTGGCCGTTCAAAATCCATACGTATTCTAGCAGAAAATACACATTTTTATTCCATTCAAAATATTATTTTATCATGCAGATAAATATAGTCCTCAATAATTTTATGATTAAATACTCCATTAGTTAATTATTTAGTCTTGATAATATTATTTGTGTTATCCATAAAAAAATTTTTTTAATGTGTATTTAAGAAAACAATTGTTTTTTTCATACTATCAAAATATTCATGTATTTTTTATTATAACTTGTTAAAGTAATTATATCAGTGATAACATTTACTTTTGTCATTGTTTCTCAGAAAAATTTTAGTTAATTTTTAAAAAATAAATATCTATTTTAAAATTGTTGTACTTTTAAAATATAGTCAATAGCATAATAGAGATAAGCATATTTTTTATAATATACTTTCATCTTGACTATTTAAGTAATCTCAAATTGAAAAGTGAATTTCGTTTTCAGTATTTTCAAGGTAATTATATTATACAAATAATATAATTTAAAAGTCATTAAAATATTATAAACCAACGTTTTAGTTCTCCAAGTGATATTTCCAAACAATATCCTCCTTAAACTCCAAAGTCCTTTATAAAAAATATTATAAAAGTTTTTAATTATCATTTTTCTCTGTCAACTGTTTTTCCGCTAACCCTTTTGTGCACATTATTTCAGATAGATATTCAATAATTCACTAAGAATTCGAGTTAAGTTTCAAATAAAAAAAACGGGTAGGAAATTTAGTGGTTTAGTGATACCTTCTTTAAAAAAACTTGATAAATCTTTCTAATTTTTTACACTTTAAAAAATAACAGAATTTAGAAACTGAGATTAACTGACTTATAATATTATACTGGGTACTCTAAAAGAATAAAATAAATTAGTAATAAGTGGTAGACTAAGTAATAAGAAACAAGGAAAGTAAGTAAGTAAGAAGTGAGAGAATTCATTTTTATACTAGTTCCAACTTACAATTTGACTGGTTACTTGACCCTTAACTTACAAAACTAATTTACATAAATGTCAATTACATGTTTTATAAAATTTAGAAATAAAATTATAACTCATTATTATCAGACTAATAATATTAAAATATTTAATTCTAAGTTAATTTTATACTTTTACCAAACCAATTAAACACTTTAAAATAACATCTTTAAAATAATACTTTATCAATTTATCCAATATTTAATTTTAATTTATCTTCTTTTTCAATGTATCTTTATTAATTACGACTATTTTTAAAGACAACCAATTAAATAATTTCTTCTATTTTATTATTTTATGTATTCAAATGTTTCCAATGTTAAAACAATTCTAAAAGTAATTTTGAAACTTTCTTTTAAAAACCTTGGAAGCACACAAGAAAAAATACATGCATTTTTAGTCACATGACTTTAAAATCCAGACAAATGTTTTGCAATTTTTTATATTCACTATTTGCAATAAACTGAATAAATGTTTAATTACAAAAATATTATATTAAAGAAAAATAATAAAATACAATGATAAAATTTGGAATGATAATTTTTATATTACTAAAACAATAAATAAAACTAAATACATTGGTTTATATCATAAAATAATAAACTATTAATAAATAATTATACTATAAATTTAAATCTTTTTTGATTAAAATACATTTAGTATCGTATTTAATTTTAAATCATTATTTAAAAATTAGCTTTATACATCTTGTTTAACAAGATTTTTAATGCATAACTCTCATTATAATCATTATGGCTAGTTGTCACAACCATACAAAATTATAATATTTAACTGTTACTTTATTATTTTAGCATTTTAACACAGCTTTTAGATATTCATAACTTTAATTTAATTTTAACAAAGCTTTAAAAACCATATTAACATAGCCATATCACTTATAATCCTTAAATCTCTATTAATTTAATTTTTTTAAAGAAATTGACTTATTAATTTTACTTAGAACTAATAAAAACCATCTAAACATTCACAACAAAGATAGTAATTAATATTTCTCAATGCTGTCAAGGTGAGAATGTTGCCTTGATATTAGTGAGAAATATTGATTACTATATTAATTGAGAATGTTTAGATGGTACTGGTTAGTTTCTCTCTTTCTCTCTCTCTCTCTCTCTATCTATCTATCTATCTATCTATCTATCTATCTATCTATCTATCTATCTATCTATCTATCTATCTATCTATCTATCTATCTATCTATCTATCCATCCATCCATCTATCCATCCATCCATCCATCCATCCATCCATCCATCCATCCATCCATCCATCTATCTATCCATCTATCTATCTATCTATCTATCTATCTATCTATCTATCTATCTATCTATCTATCTATCTATCTATCTATCTATCTATCTATCTATCTATCTATCTATCTATCTATCTATCTATCTATCTATCTATCTATCTATCTATCTATCTATCTATCTATCTATAAACAATTTTGTCATTAATAAAATTTGCAAATAAAGTTGTATCAAATAACAATAAAATTAATTTATTGACAGAAAAAAATATTCAAACCACCACCACTTTGTGTTTAGCAAATTAAATAGTGCAAAAACAAGTATAAGAAATATTGAAGTAATAAATCACAATTCAAGAGTAGACATTGTAAATAAAAAGGGTATATATCACACAAACAATTATTTAAGCTTATAAATAAGAATAATGAGTAGTGCTAATTGCACTAACAAGATTTATTGATAAATGCCACCAAAGAAAGCTACTAAAAATCTCTATCTAGTAGTTCCCCCCCCCCTAATCCTTAGACTACTGGTTTCATGATTTGGCAATTCCCAGTCAGGCACTAGACTAATATCAGGTACTAGATCTAAAAATACCAACTCAAAAAACAGTATTTATTTAAAAGTTAACAATTGAGTAGTAAATCTGAAATTTTCTTTTGCAGTATTTAATGCTTGTTAGATCAATTAGCACCGTCCAACAAAGAAGACATGATAGATTTTTGCCCATACATAAGCAAAAACAATGATGATCACATTTTTTTGTATTAAATTGAATAGAATTCGAAGTAAAAGGACTTGGTACAGAAATATTTGGTTTTGAGTATCAAAGTCAGATCTCGTCCATTAAAAGTCATTGTTACTTGATTAAAAATCGTTACCATTATATTCAATTATAGATCAACAGCGGAGTAAACATCTGTTCATATGTAATTTAGATTTCTTTATAGTCTTTCTTACCCATTTTACACAAAAATATTTCACCCATCCAGCTTACAATGTTTTTTTTGTTTGTTTTTTTTTGCAAATAAAAAAAAAAACGTCGGAGATCCCGTCCAAGAATCCTTTTATTATTCATTCTTTTAGCAACATGTTTAACACAGATTCATTATAGGTTCTCATATTTTTCAGTGATGTCTGCTACCTGAGGTCTTAGCCAATTATTTTGCATTCACTAATTTTGATGTTTACAAAATGCACAAAATTATCTTAAATTTTTGTATTGCTTTTCTCAAAATCATAAGTAATAATATATAATTATAAAAGTACCTTTTCTTAAGGCAATGTGATCCTTATTTTTAATATATAACTACTTATATTAAAACTTTACTTCTTAATATAATTCAACGTTCAATTGTTATTATTTTGTTTATAGTAGGCATGAACCTCTGATCAACATATCTATAGTGACGAATTGTCTTTAAGAAATGATTATTAACATACATTTTCTTCAACTGAGAAGTTGAATTGAATATTAGTTTAAACTTTTTATAACATTTATGTCCTGTGCATTTGAGAGAATGTAAAATCTGCTGAATTGTATTAACTGGTGTATTATTATTTCCTTACATTCAATTTTAATATCCTGTTAATGATTTTCGTAAATTTGCTGCAATTGTTTTCATATTATAGAATCTTATTAATGAATAACGTTATTAGTGCAATTGCATTTGTTGAAAATATTTTAAAATAACTTTTTATATTTATATGTTAAATTGAACAAACAAAACTCTTCATATATTAGTGTCACCCTATGCCAACCAGATTACTCAATGGATGCCAGAAGGCTTGTACATAAAATACCCATCTAGCGCCCACTCATCCAATATCCCAAGACTAGTTTCTGGATTGTGGCCTTAGTCAGTGAGGAGCCTTGGATCTGAGAGCACTGCACATAGATCATAGCCTTCTGGCATCCATTGATTACATTGGATGGCGCAGAGTGCCACTACTATATGGAGAATTGTGCCTGCTTAATAACAGTTATGTGCTAGCATAAGAGTTGGTGATCATGTGATGTTTAGTATGTTAACTTGACAAATTCAAAGTTCAAATTCTCGTATAATCCGTGTCGTTTATACAATCTATATTCAGCATTTGTTGCTCATTTTATATGATTTCACTATAGGATAGAATAAATGATCATACAACAACATTATCACATTTAATAGACTGATATATATATATATTAGAAAATACAGTTCTTAAAAGTATAAAAAATTATATCTATAAACTTCACTTAGGAGTGCTTTCAACAATCATTGTCGTTTTTGCCAACTAATACTTTGAAAGATCAACTTTCCCATAATTCCATGATGTCAACTTCCCATAATTCTGTGATCTCAATGTTTGCTGCCTGCCTATTAATTAAATCTTGTTTGTATTTATATACTAACATTGCTTCCTTAATTTTTCTTTTATTATTATTTCTTTCAATTTCCAATATTTTTATGTTACTATAAGTTAAATCAAAACCATATTTACATGATTTATTATGATTATAAAAAACAGAAGCTGATACATTATCATTATTTTTATAATTTTGTTTTGCATTTTGAGGTTCAAAATCCATAATAAATGGCAATATATCATGTACATATGGTTTTGATTTTAATTATAGTAACGTAAACCAGAGAGCAATAATAATAACAGAAAAATTAAGGAAGCTATGTTAATATATAAATACAAGCAAGATTTAATCAATGGGTGGGCTGCCAACGTTAAGAATATGAAATTATGGAAAAGTTCAACTTTCAAAGTATTAGTTGACAAAAACTACAAGAATAGGTAAAAGTGCTCCTAAGTGACGTTTATATATATATATATATATATAGTGAATGCCGACTCTTTTGACATTTATGTAAACAAATATATGCTTGTTTGGTGGTTTTGGTAAAGCACCATCTATTGAGCATAAATACAAGTGATAGCAAGTTACATGATTATAACATGTTTTTGTTTTCATAAATGTACCTTTAAAGGTTTTTGGAATGATATATATTGCAGAGGCTTTGACTATGTGGTGAAACTGAATGGATATCAGACCCATGTAGCTATCTGGCTTGTTAGGCTGGGTCTGAAGATATTATGTGTCTGAAAAAATTGTGTTTGCAAACTGATAGGAACTTGTTGCATACACGCTTGGAGTCAGTGTTTAGATCTAGTTTCTAGCCCTATCCTTCTCTGATGATAGCAAATTAGCTTGAAATCAGCTCATCTGAAGGTGGAGCAAACGAAAGAGATAGTGAATTCTGACTCTTTTGACATATATATATATTATAAACTTTTAATTACAGTATTTTCTAATATTATTTATAAATTAATATATATTATTTTGAAGAAATACAGACATCGATTTGTAACATTAATAATAATAATAATAATAATAATAATAATAATAATAATAATAATAATAATAATAATAATAATAATAATAATAATAATAATAATAATAATAATAATAATAATAATAATAATAATAATAATAATAATAATATTGTAACGGAATATAATATCCCATCACATTATTTTAAAATTAAAATAAAAGATCATAAATAAAAATTGATTTATTAAAAAGAAAAAAACTTAACTTAAAAACTGTTTAACATATATATAGATCGCATGATGGACAACTTTAAAAACTTTTAAAAAAATAAAAATATTTGAAAGTAATTTTTTTGTAAAAAAGTAAAGATATAAAGATTTGATATTTTTGAAAATAGAAATAATGTTGATTTCTATAATCTTAAAAAATGGAAATGATTGTCTTATTAATTAAATGATTGTTCAAAATCAAACTGGCCCTTGAGGCATTTAAAATAAATTAAAAGGTCAGATAAGTGAGCACAAAGAAATTAAATGACCAATGCAAACACCAGAAATGTCAGCACGGACCGTAATTGAAACACCAGAGGATTAGTGACGTCTTGCCGGTTGAATCCAAAGATTGGATGATAAGAGACTAATAAAAATATAAAAGCCAAATTATTATTATAATTGTTATCTGAGAGTTGACTATGAATATATCGTTATAACTAGCTATATTGCAGATTTTCACGATGTCGAAGTCTGCAATAAATTTAATTTTCCAGACAACCAGCTGAGGCCTCTTGATGACAGTTCCTGACCAAATGAATGGCAAGTAGTGGTTTCATTTCAAAGAAGGACAAACAGTCTACAAAAGTGATCACGAAGATGGACTTCTCAATCTACTCAATCCGTAAAGTATGAACTCTTGTGTCTATCTAATACGAACTTTTTGAAAATTGCAATGAATTAATAGCTGAAAATAAGAACTCTTCTCTGAATTAAAGAATGCAAATTCAATTGTTAATATTTTTTTATGCAGATGTTTAAGCAATCATTTCTATTTCTTTGTGTGTGTGTGTTATGTTTTAACTAAAATATAATAAATATAAAGTTGGGTATGGATAACTGCATGAATAAAGAATAATAACTATGTTTAAATTCGTTTATGTTTAGTTTAAGGGATTTTAATTTCAGGATATTTGTTTCGTGGTTAGGGCAATGCTTGTGGAAGGATATATGGGTGTTTATATTAATGTAATGTAAAGCATGTTTCGCATACAGGGCAACGTGCCCAACTGAATGCATGACCCCAAAGTGGCAGTCATATCGTTGAAATGGTGGCATATGTATTTCCTGCACCATTGACCTCTTCTAGCTCTATGGACAGGGATTTATAAGATGGCAGAAAGACTGCTTTCCCCCATATGTAACACTCTTTAAAAAAATTTATATACATGATTCCTTAGTCAGACAGAGGCACTTTCCTGATCTAGACAGGGATCACTTCCTTCAAATAATATCATGCTGTCAGATGCACATTCCTGTTGGCGTGATTTCATGCTAGCATCTTCATATTGCATTGATTGCTACTATATATCTGGAAGCAGGCATTGGGTTGACTACAAACTTGTAGTCTGAGATTGAATGAATGTTTTGATAAGTTTTTAAGTGAAAAAAAAATTATGTAGACTATCTATGCTTGACATGCTAAAGTAAAATCCATCTGTGCAGTCTATTTAAAATAGTAATTTAAATTTTAAAAAAATTATTAATGTTAAAATCTAAAATAAATTTATTCCTCAATTTTAAATGTGCGTTAATAAAAATCTATTTGTGTGTTAATTACTGGCAGTGGCTTCTTTTATTTTATTGTTTTAAATATTAATATATTTTGAGAATCTAAATCTATTAAAACTTATAAAATGTTTAAATCTCTGCTACTCTATGAGCTAGTGATATTGGGCAAACGGTCAGAATAATATATATAAAAAAAAATTTGAATCTTAACGTACGTATCTGCCTACTATATAAATTTTTCTAGGTTCAAATGCCTAGATGGCGCCCTCGTACGGCAGATATGTTCACAGACTCCTCCCCGACCATTAAAATATATATATAAGAGACATATTTTGCATGTTCATCCATGTTATAAAATGTAAATATTGATATACTGACGTTTTGACTTGATCACACAATTCATCCACTGGGAAATAAAAGGCAGAAAGATGGTTGTAGAATCGTGACAATCACTGATTTGGATAAAAACATTAAAGTTCCACCAAAAGCAAAAACGTTAAACTAAAAATGTTTTTTTAAAAAAATATTTCCAAATAGGAGAAAGTTTGCAAGTAACATTTCGCTTGTTGATACAATCTGGCCTTTTAAGTATCTCAATGGCTTCTCTAATTTTGCATTGGAAGAGATTATCACATCTGGATATGAGTCTCGTATTAGAAAAATCAATTTTATGACCTGAATCAATTGTATGGAGTGGAATGCTGCTACTGATGAATGTTGTTCAACTGCATTAGCATGCTCATCTGTCCTAACAGTGATGCAATGATTACTCATAGGTATGTAAAAAGCTTTACAATTTTCACATGAGATTTGATAAACACCATGAGATTCAAGAGGGATTGAATCCTTAGGCTTGGTTATTATATTCCTGATCTTTTAATGAGTACAGCATGCTGTATCTATATTATACTGTTTTAATGTATGTCCAATATTGTCTGTAGTTACTTTTACATATGGAACACAAGTCCTATTAGCTGATTTATCATCTTTTTGTTTTATATTTTGTCCAACACTAGTAATATAATTTATTTCTTCTTTCAAAAGTGACTTATCTGAAAAATAAAAAAAATGCCAGATCGTATCAATAAGCAAGATGATACATGCAAACTTCCTCTTATTTGGAAAGATTTTTTTAAAAAGCATTCTTAATTTAACATTTTTGCTATTGGTGGAACTTTAATATTTTTTACAAATCAGTGATTGTAGCGCCTCTAGAACTGTCTTTCTACCTTTTATCATCCTGTTGATCACTTGTGTAATCAAGTTGAAATGTTGGTATATCAATATTTAAATTTTTTAACACCGATGAATCTGCAAAATATGTTTTTTATATATGCACCCTGTGAAAATTTTCATATCAACACACACACACACTCTCTCTCTCACACACACACACCTATATATATATTGCCCTTTTCTTTAGGTCTAAATAAATTTATTGTATCAACTTTCTAAAAAAAATTAAATTAAAAAAGTATTCTATTGATATGATGACTATGTTATTCTGACAATCTTTTTAAAAGCTTAATTAAAGTAAGATTCGTTGACTGTAAATATTGCATATAATTTATTGTTTGTTAAGCTATTATAATAAAATTTGTTAAACTTGTTTTTATAACTTTATGTGTTGAATCAATTTTTTTTCACATCGCAAACATATGACTAGACATCTTGAACTAAAATATAATATTTGCACAGTACGAAGAAGATGATTATTTAAGAATTATAGTAATTTCTTAATATGATTTATTTGAGAAATTCTATTTACATTGTCATTATTATTATTATGGTCATAAATTAATCATATAATACATTACACAAAATTATAATATTATCTGTTGCCACATATTGTCAGATCATAATATTTTATCACATATTTTATTTAAGATGGCATATGAAAGATAAAAAACTATGCTATATTATTTCTTTTTTATTATTATTGTTAATAATAATTATAATGGGGAAAATAGATAAGATCGAATTATACATTGAAGATTATTGAAATAATTTGAGATACTGTAAATCTCTAGTACTCATTAAAATACTTAACTGACAGCCAATCAGATGTCATGGATAGCTGTTGAAATGACATTCCAAACCCAAACACACAGGGAAGATTTTATGAGAAAAGGGTGGCCCATCCTTTTCTCTACTCTTCTTTCTATATATCTAAGCCAGTCATAAGCATTTAGGTTTGAAAGCTTGAAGCTTTAAATATATTCCCAATTAACCCACTGAGTCTAAATCATAAATGTACAACACGAAATCCTATGATTTACTACGAAGTAGTTTTTAGAATACATAACAAGCAGTAAAGTATGTAAATAATATTTTAATTTGCAAAGCGCTGAAAATTGAAAATTGAAATTGAGATACTGCAAATCTCTATCGCTCATTACAGTACTTAACTGACAGCCAAACAGATGGCATGGATAGCTGTTGAAATGACATTCCAAACCCAAAAACACAACAAAGATTTTATGAGAAAAGGTGCAGTTGAAGGTGATATTAAATCCCTTATCATGCTTGACTACAGTAATTTTGATTGACTCAAATTAGTTTAAGAACCTGAGATTATTTTAGTTAGATTATTTTTAATAAACAGATTAAGATTTATTTAGCAGTATTATCTTAATTAATTCATTATTGTTAAAGTGGTAAAAATGCTATAAATTCATTATATGAGATCATAAAAGAAAGTGTTGTTATGCCATTGACGTGGTATCCTGTGGGATATTGGCTCAATGTAATTTATATTACCACTTGTATCTCACTTCATAGTCTCATGATTTAATAAATATTTATTTACTTTATAAAACCGAACCATATTATTATTTCTTATTAGTTAGAGCTAGTTAAACAATTGACATTAACATAGAATATTTTATTATCTATTATATGCATTTTAGATGAACATAACTATTTATCTGAGCTAGTTCCATTTTATTATATATTATATTTCCTGGAAGTGAAAGTAGAAGAGGTACTTTGAATTTGGCACCACAATTTTGGCATCGATATGTGTTAGGGAGTAGCTAAATCTATAAAATACAACCGTAGTAAGAATTTTGCACCACATCTTTGGGCCTCGATGTGTTTAAGGGGGATACAATTATAGTTCTACATCATGAATCAAGAAAAGTAGTATACATTAAAATGTATAATTTTGGGGTTGTCGATAGTTATATCTTATTAAATATAAATAGTTTAGTATTTTTTTCATAGCTGTAATAATTATCTAGGGTTTGATTATGATATTGAATTAAGTATTTTATTATTCAAATAATTATAATTTCATGTGATATTTATAAACTGATTATTTAAAAATAAAATATTATTATGTTATTTGTAAATTAATAAGCAAATAAATATTTAAGATATGCAAATGTGCCTAATAATTATTTTGTATTATGACCAGGTCAATTATTAAATATTAAAAAACAATTTGAGTGTGTTCTGTTATGTGCAAATTATCTGTGGATCATGTGAGGGAGAATCAATGAAATAACGCATATAATTTTGTTAGTTACAGTTATAGTAATCAGTTAGTATTAAGTAGTGCAAGGTTTTTAAAAAAATGTAATATCCTATGGTTTATTGTGGAAGTTGATTGGGTGAAGATAGAAAAGCTGGTAGGGAATTATTTTATGAAAATAATTCTATGAAGATCATTTTATGGAAAGCACTTTATGAGAGTTATTTTATGATAATGTTGATATAATAAAAACTAGATATTATTTGAAGTGAAATTTTAAATTCTACAAGGCAGACTATTTTATAATGAATAGTAATCAGAATAAAGTTTTAATTGCAGAAATATCTGGTAGTAAATATATTATTATTAGAGAGAAGATAGTGGAAATGAAACTTATAAATAAAGAGTTGTAATTATAAATTTATTTAAATGCACATTGATTACGTAAGTAATATTTATTAAGGTTTTAACATCAAGAATATGCGTGTAAAAATGCGATATTAGAGACCTCTACAGGTCTTAACTGCAAGCAGAATCGGTAAAATTTGAAATAGATTTAGCAAATCCTGGAATAAAAGAAATGTTGGAGTTATTTCGTATAAAACTCGATTCTCTTAGAAAAGATATAAAAAAGATGTAGAGAGGAGAGTAATAAATATAGTATGAAAATTGATTCTATTGTGGAAGGTATATGTAAAATTTTCAGGGTAAACAGAGAATAAGGAAATAGATCTTATAGAGAAAAACTATGTAATCCAACTCAATTGATTGATAGAAATGTTGAAGATGATAAAGCATCTGTTAAAGTAGTTAGTAAAGATGTTAAAGTAGTGGATAATATGTTGAAAAATAAATTAGAAAAGAATAATAGCTTCCAAAATGTTGAATTAAAGATTATATAAACAGAATCTAAACCATCAGTTGAGATAATTGATAAGAATATAGCAAATGAGAAAGCGTCTCTCAAAGTAATTAACAAATCTGTTAAAGTAACTAGTACAAATTTGAAAATGAGTAAAGAACCCATTAATTTAATTAGTAAAAGTGTGGCAGAAAATAAACAACTTGGTAAAATAATAAGAAAAGCAAATCCACAAGTAATTAAAGTAGTTAATGAAAACATTATCTTATGTAATGTTTGGCAGAAAAAAATAAAGATTCTGTTAAATTAGGTGACAAAGATATTAATGATAAAGTATCATTCGTTGAATTAGCAGATGATGGTTTAAGAAAAAAACAAATGTTATGTTGAGTTAAGTAGTTAAGAAACCCAGTTATCTGTTGCAAAAATTATTCCAGATAGTGAGTTGATTCAGGAAGAGATTCATAAATAGTCTGTTGAACTAATTACTAAAGAATTAGAAAAAAATATACCGTCTGTTGAGTTAATGGATGATATGGAGAAAGGTAAACCATTGATTAATGTAGGTGATGAGGAAAAGTTGCAAAATGTAGAATTACTTAAAAGGGATGCGGAGTTATTAAATAAAGAACCAAAAAAGTCAAAAGACTGTTGAGATATGTAGTAAGGATGTTGAATTAATTGACGAAAAGATAGAAGAGTATAAATAACCCATTGAAATGACTAATAAAAACATAGATGAGAATGAGGAGGTATAGAAGAAAGATCATAGTTGTGTGGAGATGAAGTTACATTTTCAAACTATGATAAAAGAAATAATGGCAAAGGAGGTAGAGGCACAAGAACGAATCAAAAGGATAGATGAAACGACATTAGAGATCCAGAGATATAATCAAGAGTTAGAGGTGCGTAAAATGGAGATAAAGAAAAATAGGGAATTACAAGAGAGATCACAAAAACAGTTAGCAATGAGTTCAAAGTCTCAAAATTCTGTTGAGAAAATAGTATTAAATGTTTCTAGTCAATCAGAAAGAGTGGACTTGATTTTTCAAAGTCAATGTAAAGAAAGTGAAGAATCTGTTGAAGTAATTAATGAAAATAGTAAATCACATGATAAGATATTAAAAGAACGCAAAGAATTCTTTAAAATGACTAATGATATTATAGGAATGAATAAATCCTATGAAAAGTTTGTTTATGAAGAGGATATAGATCCATTTAAAAACATTGATGAATACTATAGTGGTAATAAAACAATTGATGAATCTTTAGAAATAAAATTAAATTCTTTAGGTGAAAAGTGACTAAAATTATTAGACAATGAATTACCAAAGATTATGGATAATACTAGTAATAAATTAAAGGAAAAAACGCAAAATATAGTTCAGAAATCTAGTATTAATTATGAAAATATTTATCCAAAATTTAAAATTTACAAGGATATATTACTCACAAGAATTAAGAATATTATGCCTAATATAAATTTACAAAAGTAGAAGTTGATCAGAATAGAGATTTAGGCAAAGCCAAAATAAAACTTAAATTTAAAAGTAAGGAGAAAATTAAAATAGATTTTCTTAGAGAAATACTTAATCACAATAAAAATATGAAGAAAATTAAAGTAAAATTGATAGAGTTGAATACAAAGAAGATTAAGATAAGTTATTTTAATGAAAACATAGACTATATAAGAGATATTGGGAAAGCAAAAGTAAAATTTAAAAGAATAAATGAAAAGATATTTAATTTAAATCTTGGTAGAAAGGTTATTGATGAGGAAAAGGAAATTGGAAAAACTAAGATAAAACATAAAATGATAAATAATGATCTGATTAATATAGATTTTTTTTAGAGAAAATGTAAATAAAGAAAGATATATTGGAAAGGCCAAAGTTAAACTTAAAGTTATAGATGAAAAGATAAATAATAGTGATTTTCTTAGAGAAAATATTGATAAGAAAAGAGATATAGGGAAAGAATAGTGAAACTTAAATGTATAAAGCAAAATAATCTTAAGTTAAATTTTCCTAGGAAAAATATTGATAAAGAGAAGAGTACAGGAAAGGCTAAGGTGAAACTTAAACAAATAAGTTTAAAGAGAATTAAAAAAGTTATTTATAAAAAAAAATTATGAATGATTAAGACAAATAGTTCCTGAATGAGACAATCTATTTATAAATATTATAATCTTATTTTTTGAAAATAAAGATAAGACTTTAAAATGTTATAACATATTTTTTTAATTAAGATAAGGAAAATGTAGATAATTTTTAGGAGTGTTTCTGTTTGAGATTCTTGATGTGATGTCCAAATATTTTATAAATTCTTTTTATGTCAAAATAGTTTTTTTATTCCTTGCAATAGTTTAGAATAAATTTTAATTATAAAAGTAACATGGATAGTAATTATAATTTGAATAGATTAAATATTAAGATTGATGTTTAATTTAAAATTTTTATTTGTAGGAGTATGATATGTGCCCTTTTCTTTAGGTCTAAATAAATTTATTGTATCAACCTTCTAAAAAAATTTAAATTAAAGAAGTATTATATTAGCATGATGACTATGTTATGCTGACAATCTTTTTAAAAGCTTAATTAAAGTAAGATGAGAATATTTTATGTATAAAATTCTGATAAATATATTAAAAAATAGTTAGATAAAGTTAAATGGTATAATTATATATGGTTAGAAAAGCTGTCCATAATAAAATAGTGTATTAATACGTCTCTTAAATAAGTATTAAAAGCTGAATTTTAAAAGTAATAATCTACGATTAAATAAATAACATGTTTTAAATTGAAAATTATATTTAATAATTGTATTTAAAATTATTTATTTAAAAAAGTAGTATTTGTAGTGGAGAAATATATATTCAATTTTATAGTAAATTATTATTAAGTAAATAAACATTTATTTTTATATAACGCTATGCATACAATTGCATACATTCAAAGATCAGCCTTTCAAGCTAATTGTGCATGCGTCTTCTGCGAGTGTTAAATAATAAATGAATACTTCACTCTACAATACAAGATATAGTATTTATGCAGGAATAAAAGGAATATCTTATTCCTACAACTCAAATTCTTTTATATGAGCAAATCTGAAGTACTGTTGAATAAAGCGTGAGAGTAGAATTCTCACTTTAAATTACTATCTACGATGTTGTGATGAATGACGTCGGTGAAATTGTCTAAAATTTACTAAACGTCACTCTAAGTGAAACTTAATTATAAGTAAATAAGCATTTATTTTTATATAACGCTATGCATACAATTGTATACATTCAAAGATCAGCCTTTCAAGCTAGTTGTGCATGCGTCTTCTGCGAGTGTTAAATAATAAAATGAATACTTCACTCTACAATACAAGATATAGTATTTATGCAGGAATAAAAGGAATCCTCTTATTTCTACAACTCAAATTCTTTTATATGAGCAAATCTGAAGTATTGTTGAATAAAGCGTGAGAGTAGAATTCTCACTTTAAATTACTATCTACGCGTCGGTGAAATTGTCTAGAATTTACTAAATGTCACTCTAAGTGAAACTTAATTATAAGTAAATAAGCATTCATTTATTATTCATTTATTATTTAACACTCACAGAAGACTTGCACGCACAATTAGCTTGAAAGGCTGATCTTTGAATGTATACAATTGTATGCATAGCATTATATAAAAATATATGCTTATTTACTTACAATTAAGTTTCACTTAGAGTGACGTTTAATAAATTCTAGACAATTTCACCGACGTCATTCATCACAACATCGTAGATAGTAATTTAAAGTGAGAATTCTATTCTCATGCTTTATTCAACAGTACTTCAGATTTGCTCATATAAAAGAATTTGAGTTGTAGGAATAAGAGGATTCCTTTTATTCCAGCATAAATACTATATCTTGTAATGTAGAGTGAAGTATTCATTTATTATTTAACACTCGCAGAAGATACATGCACAATTAGCTTGAAAGGCTGATCTTTGAAAGTAAATTATTATTGTAAATTCTATTATTATATTATTTTTAATATAATATTTGTTGCAATTAAACACTTATTTTATGTTCAGACAAAATTGGATACATTCTGTCTGGATTGTAAGTCATGTGACATGTAAATATTCATCCATGTGTGCTTAGAAGTTTTCTTGTTAATAAAGTTTCAAAATTGCTTTCAAATTGTACTGTAGCATTGAAAATATTTATTATCTACCACAAGATAAAATACAAAAAATTAGCTATTATAAATATTTAATTAGAATTTTAAAACGAATGTAGTTAATAAAAATTAGATTTTTTGTTTAGAAAAATGGATACATTAAAATCTAAAGGTGGAATAAATTAATAAAACTTTATTTTAAAAGTTATTTTAAAATATTTAGTTGATTTTAATAAAGTGTAAATAATAATTTAGAATGAATATTATTAAATAATATTTTAAAAGATGAGTCATATATTTTATTTTTAATTTTAATTGTGCATTTTTAGGTGAATATGTAAATTAGACCATCAGGTGAAAGTCTAATCTACCAATCCGATGATCAATTTATTAGGGTATAAAAGCAGATGCTGAATTATTTTCCATGTGCGTTCTGTTAATGGAATTTGCTTTCTGTCAGTTAAATTCGTTTTTATTTAGTCAATTCAGTGCTATAATAACTCTCTAATAATTTATTTTAAAATAGAAAAGTGTACTAATTGAATTATTTTAAAAAAGAGAGTGTATTTAAAAAGCTATAAATTTATTTGGTTTAAAGATGCACTGTTGAGCAACTAAAATTCCCTGCTGAGTCAGTTTATCAAAATTTAATCTAAATATTGCATAAACATGGAAGTACCACAAAAAGTATCCATTTGTATAAAGAAATGCTGGAATTACAATTTTTAATTAAAAATATAATTTTAATATTGTTAATGAAGGCAAATACTTTATTGGTCAAGTTAACATGTTGGACTTGTATGACAAATTGGACAGAAAAGTTCACAAGAAAGTACAAAGAAAAAAATGCATTTATTTGCAAAAAATAGTTTTATCTAAGACCTAAAGTAATACGGTAAAAACTTTCAAAATCTTTCAATAGTTTGAAAGTAAGTATCATTTTAATAAGAGATGCAGAAGCTGTTTCTTTTTGAAGAAAACATTTCTTTAAACAATTTTTTTTAAACTGTCATTCTAAAATGATGGAAAAATAAAGACAATTATTAAAAATACTTTACGTGATAAGTCTTTACTTTAAAAAAAAAAAAAGACTACATGTATTTAACAAATTTTAAGAAAAGCTGATAATTAGAAAAGATAAATTAAAAATAAAATATATTTGGATAAATAAGATAATATCCTGACAGTAAAACTTTATCTGCTAAAATTATGTGAAATAGTTAAATATTAATTTCTGGGAATATCTAAAAAAAATGCGCAAGGATTATGTATACGGGTGCCGCATTGATGTTACCGTGTTAGAGACACTAAAATTCGATATAGGATATTAGTGGAATAAGAAAATTCCAGATAATTATTTTTAAATGTTATAAGTTGAAATGATCTTCAGTAATCACTGTTATGAATAATAGAAACAATAGTCTATTACTTTTATAAACTCTCAAGAACAGATTAGTGATTATTTTCATAGCTGTAACCAGATTTTTCAGAAGTCGACTTTCCTTTTCGTTTTTATATATATATTAATTTTCGTTCATTTTGTTGGAATTGAGCATGTGCTGTGTCGGGGAGAAAATTTGTCTTCAAGTGTTGGGGAGTTTCAATGCCTGCAAGGATGTGATAATAAATCCTGAAGAAATAAAGAACATTTTTTTTTTTTTAAAAAAAGAACTAACCTTAATATTATTTTTTTCTTATTTATAATTAGAGATAGGAAAGGTACTTATCATATATTAAATATTTACTAATATACTATTTAATATATAAAGAACCTGCTACTAGCTCTTAACAAGCTTAATTTTTTTATGATAAATGCTACAAGAGAAAATACATCAAGCTTTTATCTATGATGGTCCCCATCCCCAGACCAGTTTTGAGCTATGGTTCTCATCAGTGAGGAGCTAGGTCATAAGATTAAAAATATTAACTCAAGCCAAGCATTTATCTAATTCTTAAATATTAACAAATAGATACAAATCTTCAGACACCTACATGTCTTCAAACTCAGCTCTTTAACCAAAGAAACTATATGAACCTGAACTAAATTCAGAGATCCCATATATTAGTAGGCTTAGCAATTTAATATAGCCAAAGCCCTAATAGCAAAATTATAATAGTAAAAGTCAGTCATATATCACATGACCTATATAGCTTGTATTACCAATATGTAATATATAAAGAACCTGCTACTAGCTCTTAACAAGCTTAATTTTTTTTATGATAAATGCTATAAGAGAAAATACATGAAGCTTTTATCTATGATGGCTGTATTAAATTGCTAAGCCTACTAATATATGGGATCTCTGAATTTAGTTCAGGCTTATATAGTTTCTTTGGTTAAAGAGCTGAGTTTGAAGACATGTAGGTGTCTGAAGATTTGGATATTTTTCTTAATATTTAAGAATTAGATAAATGCTTGGCTTGAGTTAATATTTTGAATCTTATGTCCTAACTCCTCACTGATGAAAGACATAACTCAAAACCGTCTGGGGATGGGGACCATCATAAAGAAAAGCTTCATGTATTTTCTCTTGTAGCATTTATCATAAAAAAAATAAGCTTGTTAAGAGCTAGTAGTAGGTTCTTTATATATTACATATTGATAATACAAGCTATATAGGTCATGTGATATATGACTGATATTTACTATTATAATTTTGCTATTAGGGCTTTGGCTATATTAAATTGCTAAGCCTACTAATATATAAGATCTCTGAATTTAGTTCAGGCTCATATAGTTTCTTTGGTTAAAGAGCTGAGTTTGAAGACATCTAGGTGTCTGAAGATTTGGATCTTTTTCTTAATATTTAAGAAAATTAGATAAATGCTTGGCTTGAGTTAATATTTTGAATCTTAGGTCCTAGCACCTCACTGATGAAAGCCATAGCTCAAAACCGGTCTGGGGTTGGGGACCATCATAGATAAAAGCTTCATGTATTTTCTCTTGTAGCATTTACCATAAAAAAATTAAGCTTGTTAAGAGCTAGTAGCAAGTTCTTTATATATTACGTATTGGTAATACAATCTATATAGGTCATGTGTTATATGACTGATTTTTACTATTATAATTTTGCTATTAGGGCTTTGGCTATATTAAATTGCTAAGCCTACTAATATATGGGATCTCTGAATTTAGTTCAGGCTCATATAGCTTCTTTGGTTAAAGAGCTGAGTTTGAAGACATGTAGGTGGCTGAAGATTTGGATCTTTTTCTTAATATTAAAGAATTAGATAAATGCTTGGCTTGAGTTAATATTTTGAAATCTTATGTTCAGTATTTTTTCTTGTAGCATTTATCATAAAAAAAAAAAAAAACTAAGCTTGTTAAAAGCTAGTAGCAGGTTCTTTATATATTACATATTGGTAATACAAGCTATATAGGTCATGTGATATATGACTGATTTTTACTATTATAATTTTGCTATTAGGGCTTTGGCTATATTAAATTGCTAAGCCTACTAATATATGGGATCTCTGAATTTAGTTCAAGCTCATATAGTTTCTTTGGTTAAAGAGCTCAGTTTGAAGACATGTAGGTGTCTGAAGATTTGGATCTTTTCCTTAATATTTAAGAATTAGATAATTGCTTGGCTTGAGTTAATATTTTGAATCTTATGCCCTAGCTCCTCACTGATGAGAGCCATAGCTCGAAACTGGTCTGGGGATGGGGACCAACATAGATAAAAGCTTCATGTATTTTCTCTTGTAGCATTTATCATAAAAAAAGTTAAGCTTGCTAAGAGCTGGTAGCAGGTTCTTTATATATTACATATTGGTAATACGAACTATATAGGTCATGTGATATATGACTGATTTTTACTAAAATAATATTTATAATTTCTATAAAGGATACTTAATAATTTTTAAAGTTTAAATATTTTGAGTATGGCAGTGTTGAATAAGTGTTATAATATGCAATATTTTATTGATTGTTGATAAGAAGATGTCTAAACAGTGATCACCCATGAAGGCCTATCTCTTGGGTAATGATTGTAAAATATTAATTTTTTATGATGTATTTATTTTCTTTCTTTTATATCATCAAGTATTTTTATAATGTTATTGTATGAACGTATGAGTATGTGTAAATACATTGAACACATATAAAACATATAGAAGTTATATTTTATTTAAAAATATGCATACTTTTATTTATTTAATTACTGATATAGTACAATGTAATGGAATATAATTATATGATTCTTTCTTGAAAAAAATTTTATTATTTAAAAATATTTTTGAATTATTGATTTTTATTATATCGATGTCTATTATTTGTATTTGTGTTCAAGAAGTTTTCTTAAAAGTGAAGTACCCTTTTCTTATTGAATAACTTAGATCGTTGACTCTATATATGAAATTATTTGTTATTTTAGAAAATATATTTTTAAGAATTCTTTGGCGATGTAGATTGATAAATCTATAAAAAAATGTTGAAAGGTAGTGACTTGGGGGTATTATAAATTGAAACCAAGGTGATGCTTTGTTGTAGGTTCTTTATGAGGAATAGAAAAGGTTTTATTGGATTAAAAATTATGCAGGTACAGAAAACGAAGCCCTGTAACTTGTATATTTTCATGGGCAGTGTTTTTTCCTTAGTATTGAATTTTAATGCTTTGAAAAGCTGAATAAATAGCTAGGACATTGTTATTTAGTGGAAGTTATTAGCCAGATAAGTCATGCCTCCCTTTTCATTATGCACTGCTACCACGTGATCATCTTATAATGTGTACAATTGAGTTGATTTTCTAGTTTGTTTTTCAAACCTACCTATCTGATCTCTATCATGATTTCTAAGTATTACATCGTACAGAATTGAATCTTTGAGAGAGAATGACAAACAATTTTGAAATAGAAGGATCGTTATTTGGAAAAAGATCAGATAGGTTTTCTTACTTTGAATGGTGTTAAGAATATATACAAATGAAACTGAGAATTAAACTTAAAATAAGGATAAAGAATCATAAAATATTTTCTATATATTGTAAACTATTTTAAGGAAGTATGTAAATGATAATAGAATTATCCACCATATTTTTGAATAATTTTTAAATATTTTAACTTATATGTAATGCATATTTTTAATGGATGGCTTATCTAAAGAAGCAATAGAGAATAGAATAAGTAAATCATATTTTACGAGTATTATTTTATATTTTAGGAAATGCATCAACAAATACATATAGTTTTTCTAGATTATAAGTAAGATGTAGAATGTATAATAAGTCTATTTTCTTTCGAATCCATTTATTTTATTAACGAATCAGAATAAAAATATTTTATCTAGTAGTATCAGCACTATCATGGTAAATTATTTTACATAATTAAGAATGGATTAATAAACATATGTTAGGATAAGGAATCCTATTGTAATTTTTGTTTTATGTTTTCATAATTGATCTATATTTTCATGGAAACATATTATAGTGTTATTTAATTGTATCTAATACATGTGAAACTCTGCGTATATACATGTTGAATATTAGTGATAATATTCTTATAAATATTTAAAACTATATCACAAGTTGTATGTCGGAATGAAGGCTTAGATGCTTAGAATCTATTTTTGTTTTATTTCGAGATGATGAAAATTATAATGAGATAAGATTCGTTGATTGTAAATATTGTAAATAATTTATTGTTTGTTAAGCTATTATAATAAAATTTGTTAAACTTGCTTTTATAAATTTATGCGTTCAATCAAATTTTTTCCACATCGCAAACATATGACTAGATATCTTGAATTAAAATATAATATTTGCACAGTACGAAAAAGATGATATTTAAGAAATATAGTATTTTCTTAATATGATTTATTTGAGAAATTCTATTTACATTGTCATTATTATTATTATTATGGTCATAAATTATTCGTAAAATATATTACACAGAATTATAATATTATCCGTTGCTACATCTTCTCAGATTATAATATTTTACCACATATTTTATTTAAGATTCCATATGAAAGATAAAAGACTATGTTATATTATTATTATTATTATTATTATTATTATTATTATTATTATTATTATTATTATTATTATTATTATTATTATTATTATTGATAAGAATTATGACAGGGAAAAAATAGATAAGATGGAATATACATTGAAAATTATTATTATTATTATTATTTATTATTAATAGTTAGGTGTAGTTTTTTTTTTTTTTTTAAAGTGTCATAGCATCGGCCGGGACGCGAACCCGCAACCCGGGCAACTGCCTGCAAGTGCAAGGCAGTCGCGCTGACCTCTCGACCACCAATGCAAGACTAGTTGAGGGTGATATTAAATCCATTGTCATGCTTCACTACAGAAATTTTGATTGACTCAAATTAGTTTAAGAACTTGAGATTATTATAGATAGATTATTTTGAATAAAGAGAGTACGATTTATTTATCAGTATTATGTTAATTAATTAATTATTGTTAAAGTCGTAAGAATGCTACAAATTTTTGATTTGAGATCATAAAAGGGGAGATAGTATTCTTATGCCATTGAGGTAGTATCCTTTGGGTATTGTCTCAATGTAATTCATATTAGCACTTGTATATCACTTCATAGTCTCATGATTTAATAAATATTTATTAGTTAGTTTATAAAACCGAACCATATTATTATTTCTTATTAGTTAGACCTAGTTAAACAATTGACATTAACATAGAATATTTTATTATCGATTATACGTATTTTAACCGAACATAACTATTTATCTGAGCTAGTCCATTTTATATATTATATTTCCTGGAAGTGAGAGCACAATATATATATATATATATTGTAACGAATTAAAATATATACGAAATTATTAATTATTAAAATATGTTTATAATCTGTCCTTTGTAACAGTATGAATAAATAAAGATGAAGTGACAAAAAGGTTGATAAAAGGCTGTTACTTTATAACTGATTACAATCTATATATTGATGAGTGACAAAATGATAGTTGCTATAATTCAATAACTAAATATAACATTATAGCCCGATTGCAACTATCCTAAACATTAATTCTGTCATATTAGTAATGAAATAAATAAATTATCTCATTTCTTAATACTTAAAATAACAACAGTAAAATTTAAAACTATCATTATTAAATATTTAATGATATTTAGATATTGGGAAAGTCATTTGAACACTAAAACATACTGGCCATTGTCATCAAATAAAAATAATATTAAATATAGCATCTGAATAAAATTACCCACTTTGAGATTCTTGGAGTGCATTATGCTTATCTCCTATACTAGGTTCTTTTAACAAAGAATCCTTCTCATTCCTCTTGCCATGTATATACGACCATTCACGGTCACACGCACACACTGGTGCTATTTATAACAACGTATAAAATTATCATATAAACTTAATATCATTAAGTTGGAAAGAAATTAAATCACTCTTTATTCAGTTTAGCTAAGTACATGTGCTTTCCTACGAGCGCCACTAGATTGTTTTAAATCTAGATAAATATCTGTTTAGAGTGTATTGAGTTCAAACTCATTCGGTACATTTTTATCACACATGACTTGGATGACTAATAAAAAAAAATAACACTCTTATATTTTACTCATGTCAATAAAATCATAAGATCCCCATATCACCAAAAATTTATATAGATCAAGACTCTTATAGACATTGCTAGCTCAAATTTACGTATATTGATGAACAGACAAGTATAATCTTATTAATGGCTTCTAAACAAGCATCGTGAAGACCATTATTGATATTGATGGCCATTTAACTAGATTATTTATCACAATATAAAGGTAATAATGATGATGATAATAATTATGATGATGATGATATCATAATAATAATGATAATAATAGTGATGATGATACCAGCCATAGCTTTATACTGAACTCACAACAATAAATTTATCTTTATAATCTCATAAGCACTTTTTAAAATCATCCCTTGTCAAAATGGGATTTAAATATTACATTCACTAGCATTTATATAAGTTTATGTTTATTTACTAAAATACTTTAATAGTTAAAACTAGGATTTAATAATACTAGTGATGATGAATGGTCATCATGAATCTCTATGCATGATATCACAAATCCTTATTTACTAAATATATTAATTATGTTAAACATTAGATTTAATGATTATAATTTATTAATGATGATGGCGATTATAACTGATGTACAGTACCATGTATAAAATGTGTTTTAATCAATAATACGAAATCCATCTCTGATAAGGATGATCAAAACTCATGGACACAACATAATTTTAGCTTTCTATTGTTGAACTATAATTATTAACATTTGGTTATTATCAAGCTTAACCCTTAAATACTTAAAGGTAAATCAGCATTCTAGTTTACTTAACATTTTGCAAGCGCTTAATATTTGCAAAGTGATTGCTCAATATTTACAAATGATGATTCTTAATATCTGCGAGCGATGATGATGACAATAGAATTAAGATAAGAAAAATACAACAATATTTTTAATAAGAACTCGAAACCAATTAAGATATATAATTATATTTTATTAATACTATTACTCTTTCTTTCTTTAAAATCAAATTTACTAATTAGATAAATGGCTTTTTATTACATTAATTCAATACAAAACTAACACAAAATTTTATATACAAGATCATTATTTTGGATAATTTTAAAATAAGCTGGCTTAAAATGACATTTACAAAAATATATATCTCATGGAATGCTTATTTAAGACTTTCCTAACTTATTACAAAAATAAATTTCGTATGTAACCTGCGTTTTATTTCACTTCCATTCATATGTAAGCCTTGCTTTATAATTTCTCATATTTAAACTAATTATATATAACCTACTCTTTTGATGTGTTTGTATAAGCAGTTACACATGCACACATTCGGTAATGTTAACATATATGTTTAAAATCTATACCCCTATATTAGAGATTAATACATAAATTACATATATAAAAAATATTCTTGAAACCTTTTAGCAAAATAAAATAAAATACATTATATCAATTTTAATATGCAACAAGATAAAAACAAACAAACATTATAAATGCATATATTTATAGGTTGCTCATTATCATAACAACTGAAGAACAATAAAAAAAAACATTTCAATATTACAATATATAATATAAAAAAAATAATAAAAAAATAATGAAAATTTAAGTTTAAAGATTTAAACTGTGTTTGTGTTATGTTATGTGATATTGAGAATAACTATTGATATACAAGCCTTTAATGTTTCTGTATCAAAGAAAAAAATAATGCTTTGACCAATAAATTAAGGTTTACTTTTAATAAGCAATAATAAAAGATCTGTTAAGGAAAGTTCATAGTTACCCGATTACTTTCACTTCTTATAAATGTCCCGAGTTTGAATTTTCAGACTGCTTGTCTTTGCTCCATTTAAAAAAAAGAAAAGTTCTTGCAGATAATTTTAAGATAAACATGAATTAATTGACTTGCTTATTTCTTCAATTTTAAAATTATTTATTGTTGATACTTTTGATAACGCTGACTGGCTTCCCTCTCCCAGTTAAAAAAAAAGAGTTATTACAAATACTTTTAGATAAGTATGAACTGGTGGATTTGCTTGTCTCTTCCATTTAAAAAAAACATTGTAGACATTTTAGATGACTGAGGAAAACTTTAACAAAAAATTTGGTTCATAGCTTCAAACCTGGCTATATATGTGGCTTTTATTCATCTTTCCGTTCTTCTTGGCTCTTGTCAAAGATAATGATATGACATTTTTGGCTGGTTTGAAATTTGTCCATTCTTTTGGTTACTATGGACTGGTATATGGGTCCACAGTAGACCAGTGACTTAACCCATTCTGTATTAATCCAGGAAGCAGAAAAAATGGTTTTAGCAATGCAAATTCATTATATTATACACAGCAAAATATATTAATATCATTTCATAGAACTGTTAATAACTTCTTCCAATAAATTCAATTTTGTTCCATTTTTCCTTCTTTATCTTAATCTTGCTGGGAATTGCTTACATATATGCCCATCTTCGTCTCTACTGACTTTAAAACAAGAGTCATTTTCTTTCTTCATCAATTTTTAAAGAGTGAAAAAAAATCAAATCGCTACCTCTCTTTTCATAACATAAAAAAAACTGACTGATTACATAAGGGCCATCATAAATCGGTTGAAATTTTTTGTATATATGTTTTTCAGGATGGCTCATAAATTGCACCTTTACCATGTCCTCATCTCCTATCTTAATTATGGTTTTAGCTACTCCCTGTCTCTGATGTCTTAGTTTTCCCAGCCCTTTTAACCGGTTGAGCACTTGTTCTGTGTTCTTCCTTATGATTATTGACATTGTTTTCAATGGTAGCCTGGTATCAAAAGAGCATGGATATTCCTCCCATAATGCAGACAAACAGGTTTGAACTCTGTGGAGTCATTTTTGAGCAGTTTATCATATTTAGTGTTTGCAGGATTTCATTCACCACCTTTGATGGTCGTCATGGATGTAGACATGAAATAATAATCCTAACTCCCTCATAATCCATTCACATGGATTCAATTGTGGGTTTTGAATTGATATCAATATGTATTTACTCCATGTCTCTGAAACCATTTCATCCATTCCCTGGATATGAACGGTGTTTCATGATCCGGTAGGATTTTCTCAGCAATTCCCATGGCTCTTAAGTGTTGTCACTCTAAAGCCCTAATGGTTTGTTTCGCATTAGACTGAGTTATGGGATACGCTGCTACTAGCTTTGAAAATATGTCATATGTGACAAGTAGATATTTTATTAAATGGGGGTAATGGCCCACAAAAGTCAGTTGCAATTAAACTATTGGGTCATTGGGCATATATAGTTTGTAATGGCCTTATTCCCAAAGTGATAGATGGATTAGTTTTTGCACAAACAGCACACATGCCAATGATGTTTGTAATGTTAGTATACATTTGCGGCCGAGCGAACCAATGGCTGAGCAAGCTTCCATCTTCTTCACTCCATAATGGCCGTGTGTCATATGTATATATTCAATCACTTGTTTCCTCATGGCAACCAAAAGAATAATTTACATCACTGAAAGACTCCCCCTTTTCTCTCTTTTTGCAATGGATTCTTCTTAGTGTCAGTCATGGGATGACATTGTAAATAGTTTATTAACTGTTTGCAAGCATTCTCTTTTCTTTGATGCTCTTTTAATTTGCAAATTGTCTTCTATTGTCACTACTTTGCCTATTTCTGCTGTTTCTGTACACACTCTGTCACAGCATAAGTGTTGACATTGACCCGGCTGACATCAACTTAACGTATCTGCTACAATGTTCTTTTTCCCACAGCAGTATATTCTTTATAATTAAATTCTTGCATGAGCAAACTCCACCTTATAACCTGCTATTCGTCAAGAAGCTTTGGTTAAGAACTTCAAGGCTCTTATGGTCAGTCATCACAATTACTTTAGAACCTATCAAATACTGCCAAAATTTCTTAAATGCCCACACAACTGCCAACACTTCTTTCTACATTACAGTATAGTTGACTTCCAGTCCTTTAAGTAAGCAGCTAATGAAGCAAAGAACCACATGCTCATCTCCTTCTTGTATCTGAAACAACATGGCTCCCAGTCTGAACCCACTACTATCTGTCTGTGCAAAGAAAGGTTTATTGAAATCAGGATATGATAGCATAACTTCCTCTAAAAACTCTCCTTCACTGTTTTGAAACTATGCTCATGATGTTTATCCTCTGTCCATGCTTTTTTCTTTTTTAATAATCATAGTAATGGTTCATTGTTTAGTGAAACTCCCCTATAAAACCGATTGTAAAATGTACATAGCCCCCAAAAAGATTTAACATGTTTTTTACTCCAAGTTGTAGGAAACTCCTGAATTGCTTGAATTTTTTCTGGGTTAGATAGTATCCCCCTCTCACTGATGTTATGGTCTGGAAATTTGACTTCCATGGTCATCACATGGCTGTTATTCAAATTGATCCATATACCCTTTCTTTCACATTCACTTAATAATCACCCTAAATGCACAAAATGTTCTTCTATGCTCTCTGATGTGACAACAATATCATCCACATACATCACATTGAAATTTTTAATATCTTCTGACAATACCTGATCGAGACATTGAACTAGTCCTGCTCCACTATTTTTCAGCCCGAATGGAATATTTTTGAAATTTTATGTGAATCCATTATACTTCAATGCCATATATTTCTGATCCCTTGCATGCAACTTAATTTCCAATAACTGACCATCAAGTTGAATGTCAAAAATATTTTTTTAATTTTTAAATCTTGTTAATAACTCATTCATAGGTGGCAAGGCATTAGTATCTGGAACCAAATCGATCCATCCTTTTTTCATACTGTTACGATGGGGTTATTATACAGAAATGAGAATTTATATAATTCTCCCTGTAAGCATTTTGTCTGTTTGCTCCTCTACCTTATGTCTGTATTTATAGGGTATGGAATATGTGTGAGCTCAATATATAGCTGATCTTCTATGACCCTTACTTAGTGTTCACACCTTCGGATCTCCCCAGGGATTTCCAAGAACACCATTTCATGTGATTTAATAATACCTTCAGCCTATCTTTTTGACTATCACTTATGAATTTCGATTTGTCTATCACTTTCTGCATTTTTATCTCCATTGCAGTGTTTTGTGTATAATCTCTTTCATTGGTTGTCTCCCTTAAATTGATTATAAATGGAGTTGTTGTTTTAACTATCTCTGCCCGACCGTGCTTATAAGCCAATATGCAATCATTTTTAAGCATAAAGTCTGATCTTAGTATAACTTTATGAATTAATCCTTCTAGAATCAACAATACATGATCATATTCTCTCTCAGCTACGCGTATTTTATCCATATTTGCTTAAATAGCCAGTTTGACTCCTTTCCCATTGGCCATTAAAACATATGTTGACTTCAATGGTAAGGTTTTAATTCCATTGTTGACACAATTTACTTTATAACACATTTCATGTGACATGACAGATATCTGACTTTCCATGTCTAATAATGCAGTAGTCACAATTTCTCCTATTCTTATTTTTATCTTCGAACAGATCTGAGGTGCAATCATAGACATGCTCTTCTTTATTATGTACTAAATTAGCCAATTGCATATGATCTGCTTGAGCGTTTTTATCTCAACCTATAGCATTATTTAAAGTTACTAAAACCTCAGCCATCTGTTTCACCATTTCCTTATCCATCATCATTTGTTCCTAGGCAAGCCTCACCTAACTAGTTGCACAATTTGCAGCTCTGTCAAGGAGAGAATAGTGAGCACTCTTAACTTCAATACCTGCCTACATAGGAACATATGGTGTAATTTCCCTGGATTCCACTGGTTCTGTGCTAATTGAAGCTTAATTTTTTCCTGAAGCACTTCTGCCCAGTAAATTGGTAACATTGAGCACTTATATATATATCAAACATCACCGGTTTTATTTGTAATGAGTCCCATCAAAGTTGAGGTTTTCCTCATATGTGACTGCATGCTATAGCAACCCTAACCTCCTCACTCAACCCATTCAAGATACAATACCATTCCACGATCCCCAGATGGTCATTCGGTTTTTCTCCATCTTTTTCTGAAAATATTTCCACCCTTAACAACTTATTTATTGCCTCTGTTTTATATATAGAGCGTCGTCTAGCGCTATATACATATATATTTGTATAGATATATATATATATATAGATATATATATATATATATATATATATATATCTGCCCACATTTGTATGTTCATCTGTTTTTTTTTATCATTCCTATTTCTTTCCTTTGCTCCTCTTTAAGCTTCTTTACCTTTTGCCACAATGTTTCTAGCCTATCTTAGAAGTATGCCACCTTTTCATTTACGTTCGACTCAACACCCTGTTTTAAATTATCCCACTTTCCATGGTGGCACTGCTCTATTTTTCTGAGTTATTCCACCTGATATTCCAAACTCTTATTTGTATCTGTAATCTAATATATGAGGTTTGATCAAATTTATCATTCACTTCTTCAATCCTTTGATTAAAAATTTTACTTAGCTGTTCACCCAACTCTTCTATTATTCTTTTATTCCATCCACTCAGTTCCTTAGCCAACTGTTGCTGACCTTCCATCAATTTTTTTAACATATCCATTAAAATGTAGGTTTCTACATTAATTTTCTCTCCCTGCTAATCATTATCCACTACCTCTATTCACTCACTAATTCATATCTTCCCTTCATTGTCTATTTTTCCAGAACATTCCATTTGTCTTTTACTAAAATTTTCTTTTACTTTGCTATCTAGGGCATCCATTTGTATTTTCGATGTAGTGTGCATTAAGTCTATCTAATTGATATAATATCACTTTATAGTTTACTCTATTACAGCTGTTCTACTAATATTTACTGAATTATCTTATTCTCTTTAACTTATGTTTATTGATATTAGGTATGTTTGTTCATCTCTCCCACACCTCACTCATTAACTCTCACTTGCCTATACCTGCCTTCAAGACCCCCACAATTATCTCCATATTATGGTCTAGCTTTCTAACTTATACCACATTCTCTTTCTCTCTTTTTTTGCTTTCGTCTGCCACCAAGCTTTTTTTCCCCTTTAACTTTATTTACTGCATAAGTCTATTTCATTATGATATATTCTAATTTGAATCGACTGTACTTGTAAATGTGATAAATCCCAGTCTGGTCCCCAATTGTAACAGATATTGTTACAATTTGTGTTATTAAAATATTTATATCATGTTATAATTCAAGAAGAGAGCTTCCTCTCATATGTGACTGCACTACTAGAGCAGTGGAGGTAACAATGGTGACCCAACTCAAGGCTTCGAAAAAAACCACAACCTGAGATATGTTGTACAGTTGTAAAGAACATTACATTGATGACCCAAAATCTCATAGCTGGAGAATAAATAGTAGTTTAAAAAAACAACTAACTAACTATTTAAACCCTGATTATACAAATATAAAAATATTTTTAATATGACTTACAGAAAGAAAAATATATATTTTTTTAATATATCTAAAAAAAACATGATTGCAGCTGATGTTGATATAAGCCACAAGTATTTGACCAGGTAGGTGATTACTGGAGAGGGGAAAAGCATATTCCGAGTCCCTGTACACAGTATATAACATAAGATCATTTTTAAATGACCATCAGTCTATTTCTAGACATGATCCTGAGAAAGGGGAGGGCAGACCAAGTGCCACAAGCCTATAATACTCAGAATGATGATAAATGCTCATTCGTGCTTATAACTTGAGCATTTTATTGTTAGTTTTATGTTAAGAGTAAAGGACACAGATAAATGTGCAAATCATTCCCACCATGTTAGACCCAAAAGTGGGCATTATATCTGCATGTCACTTGTTGAATGAGTCTATGAGATATATCAGCATGCTAATACAAAAAAAAACATACAAATATGGACTTAAAGCTTAAGAATAAAATTAGTTTAAACCCCTATTTTATTCTCATTTTCTTGCCCTGGGGGTATGGTTTATTTATATATGGTACAAATATATTGGCATAAGGTTAAAAGCTGTAAAAAGTAAATTTGGTGATCTAATTAAAACTGCAAAATTAATTATTTTTTTGATTAGTATAATTTTTTTTTAAATGTACAATGAAAGTTAAAATTTTCATCCACATTTTTTTAATGTAATTAAAAATAAAAGTTAAAATTGGAAAGAATAAATGACATGCAAATTACTAATCCAAATAAATTAAAAGAATTCCAAAAGTAAAAAAATTACAATTAGAAAATTAAAAGAATTCTATTTTTAGAATTCTTAATTAGAAAAATCTTTTTAGATAATTAAAGATGCCAGAATTATGCTAAAAAATAAAGATTTTGTAACATAAATTCGATAAGGAATGTGCTTGACAAACAAATGATTTGTTCAGAAGTTTCAAAAATGTATTGAGGTATAAAAAGAAAAGAACAACTTCGACCTGGGTCTTCTCTTTACCTTTTGTCTGAGTTTTTTTACAAGCATAACCTGTGAAAGTAATATACTTTTGCACAGGTACAACACTTGCTGTACCAAGCGGTCACACAAGCATAAAAACAGGCCTTGTGAAGACCACTGCTTGTAATAAAAGGGACACTGCAACCATGCCTTTTCTTCAGCTATAGAACAGAACAATAATGAAAGATGCAGGCAGGAGAGACCAATGAAAATTTTTATGAGCTCAGGATCCCATTAATTTACACCAACTTACTGGTAAGTTAAGAGTAACTTTTCCTGATTGTGACAAAGTTTGCAAACAATTCTTAAAAATAATATCAAAATAATCCAGATTAAGACTTTGATTTTTCATTCTTCAAGAGACTCTTGTTTACCTAGGAAATATAATTGGTGAACTATTTTTTTTTATTGATTCATATCTGTATTAGTGTGTGTTGTCTTTCCAGTTAATTAATTCATAATGAGTTTTTTTATATATATTTTAATTTGTTAAAATAAAAATATTCATTTCTAATTACCCCTATTCATTGTACATTATTAATGATTATTAATAAATTTATTAATGTTGATTTTTAAGATTTGAAAATATAATTTACTTTTGTCAATGCTGTACCGAAACTCAATCCTCTGGAGTTTCCAGATAATTTGTCGTAACTAAATAAATAAAAAAGGTTTGGCCTGTGAATTCCAATATACTATCCTGGTGGCTTTCAAATAAATTAAAAGCTGGCTTACTTTATCCCATTATTTAAGTAGTTACATTAGTTAAAAGTGTGTTGTGTGGCCTAGAAAAATAATTACATACACCAAATCTTACTTAATGGTCTGACAAAACAAATTTAATAGATAGGACATAATTTGGTCACACAGTAAAGGTAGTTAAATCATATAAAAACACTAATAGAGCAGTGGATGTTCCAATATATATATATATATACATATTGTAACGATATATAAATATGTCGTTACATTAAATTGAAATAAAAACCTTTAAGTTCGCATATAAATATAAGTGTATTAAAAAGAAAAAAAAACTAAACACTAAAATTAAAATGTTCGTTAAACGTATATATTCGCACAGATGCTAAACTTTAAAAATATTTTTTTCATAAACAAAAAAAAAAGTATTTGAACGTATTTTTTTAAATAAAAAAATACAAGATTGAAATATAAAAATATTTTAATAAAAAAATAACGTAAGTTAAAATAAAAACAGGTATTAATTAATTCCTGTAATCTGTAAATGGAAATGATTGTTTATTAATTATCTAAAAGCTGTTTAATTAAAAAGTCAGATGGAAAGTTAGATAAGAGAAGAAAGAGAAATTAGCTTGACCAATGGAAGCACTAGGTGTTGGCTCGGACCCTAACGAAAGTGATGGATTAGTGACGTTTTGTTGATTGAATCCATGTGGATAATATAAAAAGGGGAATACAGTTTTTTCGGACTTGATTTGATGAAAATGGTAAGACGCACTTGCCGTTCTCTCTCATTTTTTTTGTTAAAAAAATAAAATAAAATGAAAAGACTGTGATACAAGAATGGAACCAGCTATTGCTACCTCCAGAAGATTATCTTCCAATGGAGACGTCGTGGGAATTAAAGGCAGAACATGGACTCTTCTACCATAAGCTATATGAAATGAACAATTGTTAAAATCAATTAAGAACTTTCGTCAAGTTTTACCAAATTAATAAACAAGCCAACTTAAATGTTAAAACGGACTCTTATCTGACTGTTGTAAGTTTTTAAATCCAATTAATAATGTTTAATTTTATATGTTTTCCGATTGATAAAAATCATTTCCATTTTTTTTTCTTATTGTATAAATTGTTTATTGTTTAAATTTTAAATGATGAAATTTAGGTTGGGTATAGACGTTGCATAGATTCGTTAATGGTTGATAATGTTGTGGTTTTCACATTCGATTAGAATATATGTCAACGATATCACTGCAAGCATCTTACGATGAATGCTAATGGGATTTGTATATTCCCTATGCAAGTGACGTTTATCGATGACTTTGTATTTTGATCGGTTGTGTTGAATTGGGAATGTTTTTGACCATGGAATCTGTGCAGCTGATCTGTACTCAACGTTTTAAAACAAATTTTATAAAATGCATTTGTGCGAACGTATTTAACCGTTAAATTTAAGTCGGGCGTGAATGGCTATATAGTTTGTAAAGTTATATTAAGGGAGGGTAATCTTAGGTTATTCATTTCGTAGTTGAATTGGTTCAATGGATTGGATATATTTGTATAATTAGTAGATGTAGTATGAGGTCCGCTACGGGCAGGATTATAGACATACGCCACACACCCTCTGTTTGCCTATGGATGGGTTTGTAAGTCGGCAGAAGACCGCATTCCATTCCTATGGAGTTTTTTTTGTTTATTGTTCTACTTGCCAACAGATGTCACATTCCTGTTGGTGGAGAGTCAATGTCTTCTCTATTTCTACTTATTGTTCAGATGTACTTTCCTGACAGTATAGTATTTTGTGTTGTCATATCATGCTACATTGAATACATGAATGTATCAGATGGATTAGCGCCAGTTTGGTTGCGAAATTTGTGGCCTAAGGTTAAATCAGGGAAGAATATTTTCTTTTCAAATGCAGATCTATGTAGTCTATTCATACTTGACTATCTAAATAATAATTAAACTCATTGAAACTTAGTTAAATGTAAAATTAAAAGTTAATATAAAAATCTAAAATGTTAAACTTATTCCTCAAAATTTAAATATTATTTTATATGTGCGTAAATAAATATTTTTATATGTTAATTTCTGGCAGTGGTTTTTACTCTTTGATATTTAAGATATAAATTAAGATATAGATTTTTATCTCTGCGTCTCCACTGAGCTAGTGACTTGGGCTAATGATCGGAATATTTAAATAAAGTGGAATCTTAACAGCGCGTATCTGCCTACTTTATAAATTTTTCTAGGCTTAAATGCCTAGATGGCACCCTTGTAGTGCAGATATTGTTTTTGCGGTTAGATTCGATCTTCACTTTCATTCCGATTGGTACAATATATATATATACTCATCACTTTTGAGAAGTCTTCACTAAATTTGAGAGAACTAACTACCTCATCAAATTTAATCTAAATTTAGCCAATTCGTTAATCTGCTTTGACATGGAAGAATAGGTAAATCTTCTAGGCATTTTACCTCACTTGGCGAAATTTGTTTTTTCATCGATCCAAATTGAGAAATTAGAACATCAACAGCTATTATCATTGAATACTATTTTAACAGGAAACAAAATGTAATATTTTGAATTATTAATTAAAATGTTAAAATCAATTGTGGAATTTTACAGATGTAAGAATTATCTTAAGATCATATATCTTGTCTTTAAAAATAAAAGTAATTGCTGGAAATAATATTTCCTGTCTTCCTAAGGATTAACTTAAATGTTATAATAATCATAGAAATACATGGATTAGCATAATATATAAATTATGCATTTAAGACAACTGCTTAAAACTATAACAAAATCTGTTTATTTCAAACTCAAGTTGCTGGATTACTTATTATTTTACCTGTTCTTATAATCTATTAAGTTACCATAACTACAGCTAGCATAAAATTACTCAAACCTATGGATTATTGAAATTTCTTTGTCATATGACAAAATATTATCTATACATTTATTACAACCATTGGATGAAAATAATTCTTTTAAGATGAATGATACCTTGAATATAATCTCAACCAAATAATAACATATTTATATCCATTATCTTTTTATATTTTGTGAAATGATCAAGATATTAGAAATAATAAAAGTCAATATTTATAAATAGACAGGTTGTTACAACTGCATCTGTTGAAAAAAATAACAAATAATAATTGTGATTTATTCAATGTTTGGAAAATCGTATTATGGAATTATCATTATAAATCTAAATCTCTGAACACATTTACTATATGTTATCTGGATTAAATGTTAATTTTATATTTATAAATTTGTTGTTAGTACAATTCCAGTGATATTCCGATGCAATTGGAATTTTTAAATGCACTTGAATATAATTTCACACACTTAATAAAGAGTGTGGATTATCCAATTTAGAGAGATTATAGATTTAATTTTATTAGTAGATTTATTGAATGTTTAAAGGCTCTTGTTATAATTTAAATAAACTTCTCATGAAAATTCTGGCAAACTGACAGTACATGGAACGATTTTAGATGGGTAACACAATTAGATCTAAATATATGTTTGCTATCTTAATCGTATTGGAGTTATGTTATTATAAGCATCTTTAATCCTGTTAATATTACTATATTATTTGTTTTATTCATTCTTGAAATGAACCTCTTTTCCAACGGAGGTGTCTTTAATCAATGAAATACAAAATATGCTATTCTGCCTCTCCATTTATCAGGAAATGTAGGTATAATATAGAAAATATCAAACAGTATAATGAAAAACTTTCATGATGGAGATTATTTGAAGTTTACATGATATATGCTAGAAAACATGACAATTCGTGCCGATCAATATCTCACTGTTGTATTTATTAATGTGTGCAAATAATAACCATCATACAATATTCAAGTGAATGAGTTACTTATTCCTAAAATTGTTAAGCATGTTATCTGATGTCTAAATTATAGGTTATTGTCTTTCTAATCTTTATAATCAATACATTAAAAGATGCAATATACCAATCCCAGACTCATCTGTAATAGGTGTTCCAGGATTTAAATGAATATTGGATAATTTTAAAATAAGCTGGCTTAAAATGACATTTAAAAAAATATATATCTCATGGAATGCTTATTTAAGACTTTCCTAACTTATTACAAAAATAAATTTCATATGTAACCTGCGTTTTATTTCACTTCCATTCATATGTAAGCCTTGCTTTATAATTTCTCATATTTAAACTAATTATGTATAACCTACTCTTTTGTTGTGTTTGTATAAGCAGTTACACATGCACACATTCGGTAATGTTAACATATATGTTTAAAATGTATACCCCTATATTAGAGATTAATACATAAATTACATATATAAAAAATATTCTTGCAGCTTTTTAGCAAAAGAAAATAAAATACATTATATCAATTTTAATATGCAACAAGATAAAAAAAACAAACATTATAAATGCATATATTTATAGGTTGCTCATTATCATAACAACTGAAGAACAATAAAAAAAAACATTTCAATATTACAATATATAATATAATAACTGAAACACAGGCTTGTTATATACCTGTGGTTATATATATGTAATATAGGGTATATGAGCACAGACTTTCAAACCACCCACCTCTCTCCAATCTATCTAATAACACTGATACACCTAAACACATATATGCTGAAAAAATAAATAATCACCAATATACTTATTTCATGCTAAACCAACAATCATCAGTTGGTCCAGACTATCATCTTTACACACATATATAGTATAAATGCTCAGATATATATTAAGATAGACTATCCTCATATAGCCACAGGTACATAACAAGCCTGTGTTTCAGTTATTACATTATAGAGATGTCTGCCCATCCTTGCATATGTATTAAATGGATTATGTCCTGTACATGTGGGATTCAGATTGACCTTAGGTCAACATGGGTGTGACAATAATCTCGGCCTCAGGGTGGCCTTTGAGCATTCCATCATCAGATTTTCAATTGGATTGATGGTTGAAGAGTTGGAGTGTGGAGTGGATTGAAGACTGTCCATTAAACTATGAGGATAGTCTATCTTAATATATATCTGAGCATTTATACTATATATGTGTGTAAAGATGATAGTCTGGACCAACTGATGATTGCTGGTTTAGCATGAAATACGTATATTGGTGATTATTTATCTTTTCAGCATATATGTGTTTAGGTGTATCAGTGTTATTAGATAGATTGGAGAGAGGTGGGTGGTGTGAAAGTCTGTGCTCATATACCCTATATTAAATATATAATATAAAAAAAATAATAAAAAAAATAATGAAAATTTAAGTTTAAAGATTTAAACTGTGTTTGTGTTATGTTATGTGATATTGAGAATAACTATCGATAAACAAGCCTTTAATGTTTCTGTATCAAAAGAAAAAAATAATGCTTTGACCAATAAATTAAGGTTTACTTTTAATAAGCAATAATAAAAGATCTGTTAAGAAAAGTTCATAGTTACCCGATTACTTTCACTTCTTATAAATGTCCCGAGTTTGAATTTTCAAACTGCTTGTCTTTTGTCCATTTAAAAAAAAGAAAAGTTCTTGCAGATAATTTTAAGATAAACATGAATTAATTGTCTTGCTTATTTCTTTAATTTTAAAATTATTTATTGTTGATACTTTTGATAATGCTGAATTCGTTGACTGGCTTCTTTCTCCCATTTCAAAAAAAAAGAGTTATTACAAATACTTTTAGATAAGTATGAACTGGTGGATTTGCTTGTCTCTTCCATTTAAAAAAAACATTGTAGACACTTTAGATGACTGAGGAAAACTTTAACAAAAAATTTGTTTCATAGCTTCAAACCTGGCTATATATGTGGCTTTTATTCATCTTTCCGTTCTTCTTGGCTCTTGTCAAAGATAATAATGATATGTCATTTTTGGCTGGTTTGAAATTTGTCCATTCTTTTGGTTACTATGGACTGGTATATGGGTCCATAGTAGATCAGTGATTTAACCCATTCTGTATTAATCAGGAAGCAGAAAAAATGGTTTTAGCATTGCAAATTCATTATATTATGCACAGCAAAATATATTAATATCATTTCATAGAACTGTTAATAACTTCTTCCAATAAATTCAATTTTGTTCCATTTTTCCTTCTTTATCTTAATCTTGCTGGGAATTGCTTATATATATGCCCATCTTCGTCTCTACTGACTTTAAAACAATAGTCATTTTCTTTCTTCATCAATTTTTAAAGAGTGAAAAAAAATCAAATCGCTACCTCTCTTTTCATAACATAAGAAAAAAACTGACTGATTACATAAGGGCCATCATAAATCGGTTGAAATTTTTTGTATATATGTTTTTCAGGATGGCTCATAAATTGCACCTTTGCCATGACCTCATCTCCTATCTTAATTATGGTTTTAGCTACTCCCTGTCTTCGATGTCTTAGTTTTCCCAGCCCTTTTAACCGGTTGAGCACTTGTTCTGTGTTCTTCCTTATGATTATTGACATTGTTTTCACTGGTATCCTGGTATCAAAAGAGCATGGATATTTCTCCCATAATGCAGACAAACAGGTTTGAACTCTGTGGAGTCATTTTTGAGCAGTTTATCATATTTAGTGTTTGCAGGATTTCTTTCACCACCTTTGATGGTCGTCATGGATGTTGACATGAAATAATAATCCTAACTCCCTCATAATCCATTCACATGGATTCAATTGTGGGTTTCGAATTGATATCAATATGTATTTACTCCATGTCTCTGAAACCATTTCATCCATTCCCTGGATATGAACGGTGTTTCATGATCCGGTAGGATGTTCTCAGCAATTCCCATGGCTCTTAAGTGTTGTCACTCTAAAGCCCTAATGGTTTGTTTTGCATTAGACTGAGTTATGGGATACACTGCTACTAGCTTTGAAAATATGTCATATGTGACAAGTAGATATTTTATTAAATGGGGGTAATGGCCCACAAAAATCAATTGCAATTAAACTATTGGGTCATTGGGCATATATAGTTTGTAATGGCCTTATTCCCAAAGTGATAGATGGATTAGTTTTTGCACAAACAGCACACACATGCCAATGATGTTTGTAATGTTAGTATACATTTGCGGCCGAGCGAACCAATGGCTGGTCCAAGCTTCCATCTTCTTCACTCCATAATGGCTGTGTGTCTTATGTATATATTCATTCACTTGTTTTCTCATGGCAACCAAAAGAATAATTCACATCACTGAAAGACTCCCCCTTTTCTCTCCTTTTGCAATGGATTCTTCTTAGTGTCAGTCATGGGATGACATTGTAAATAGTTTATTAACTGTTTGCAAGCATTCTCTTTTCTTTGATGCTCTTTTAATTTTGCAAATTGTCTTCTATTGTCACTACTTTGTTTAATTCTGCTGTTGCTGTATATACTCTGTCACAGCATAAGTGTTGACATTGACCCGGCTGACATTAACTTAACGTATCTGCTACAATGTTGTCTTTCCCACAGCAGTATATTCTTTATAATTAAATTCTTGCCTGAACAAACTCCCCCTTATAACCTGCTATTCATCAAAAAGCTTTGGTTAAGAACTTCAAGGCTCTTATGGTCAGACATCACCATTACTTTAGAACTTATCAAATACTGCCAAAATTTCTTAAATGCCCACACAACTGCCAACACTTCTTTCTACATTACAGTATAGTTGACTTCCAGTCCTTTAAGTAAGCAGCTAATGAAGCAAAGAACCACATGCTCATCTCCTTCTTGTATCTGAAACAACATGGCTCCCAGTCTGAACCCACTACTATCTGTCTGTACAAAGAAAGGTTTATTGAAATCAGGATATGATAGCATAACTTCCTCTAAAAACTCTCCTTCACTGTTTTGAAACTATGCTCATGATGTTCATCCCCTGTCCATGCTTTTTTCTCTTTTTAATAATTATAGTAATGGTTCATTGTTTAGTGAAACTCCCCTATAAAACCGATTGTAAAATGTACATAGCCCCAAAAAAGATTTAACATGTCTTTTACTCCAAGTTGTAGGAAATTCCTGAATTGCTTGAATTTTTTCTGGGTTAGATAGTATCCCCCTCTCACTGATGTTATGGCCTGGAAATTTGACTTCTATGGTCATCACATGACTGTTATTCAAATTGATCCATATACCCTTTCTTTCGCATTCACATAATAATCACCCTAAATGCACAAAATTTTCTTCTATGCTCTCTGATGTGACAACAATATCATCAACATACATCACATTGAAATTTTTAATATCTTCTGACAATACCTGATTGAGACATTGAACTAGTACTGCTCCACTATTTTTCAGCCCGAATGGAATATTTTTGAAATTTTATGTGAATCCATTATACTTTAATGCCATATATTTCTGATCTCTTGCATGCAACTTAATTTGCCAATAACTGACCATCAAGTTGAATGTCAAAAATATTTTTTTATTTTTAAATCTTGTTAATAACTCATTCATAGGTGGCAAGGCATTAGTATCTGGAACCAAATCGATCCATCCTTTTTTCATACTGTTACGATGGGGTTATTATACAAAAATGAGAATTTATATAATTCCCCCTGTAAGCATTTTGTCTGTTTGCTCCTCTACCTTATGTCTGTATTGATAGGGTATGGAATATGTGTGAGCTCAATATATAGCTGATCTTCTATGACCCTTACTTAGTGTTCACACCTTCGGATCTCCCCAGGGATTTCCAAGAACACCATTTCATGTGATTTAATAATACCTTCAGCCTATCTTTTTGACTATCACTTATGAATTTCGATTTGTCTATCACTTTCTGCATTTTTATCTCCATTGCAGTGTTTTGTGTATAATCCCTTTCATTGGTTGTCTCCCTTAAATTGATTATAAATGGAGTTGTTGTATTAACTATCTCTTCCCGACAGTGTTTATAAGCCAATATGCAATCATTTTTAAGCATAAAGTCTGATCTTAGTATAACTTCATGAATTAATCCTTCTAGAATCAACAACACATGATCATATTCTCTCTCAGCTACACGTATTTATCCATATTTGCTTAAATAGCCAGTTTGACTCCTTTCCCATTGGCCATTAAAACATATGTTGACTTCAATGGTAAGGTTTTAATTCCATTGTTGACACAATTTACTTTATAACACATTTCCTGTGACATGATAGATATCTGACTTTCCATGTCTAATAATGCAGTAGTCACAATTTCTCCTATTTTTATTTTTATCTTCAAACAGATCTGAGGTCAATCATAGACATGCTCTTCTTTATTATGTACTAAATTAGCCAATTGCATATGATCTGCTTGAGCATTTTTATCTCCACCTATACTATTATTTAAAGTTACTAAAACCTCAGCCATCTGTTCCACCATTTCCTTATCCATCATCATTTGTTCCTAGGCAAGCCTCACCTAACTAGTTGCATAATTTGCAGCTCTGTCAAGGAGAGAATAGTGAGCACTCTCAACTTCAATACCTGCCTACATAGGAACATATCATGTAATTTCCCTGGCTTCCACTGGTTCTGTGCTATTGGAAGCTTAATTTTTTCCTGAAGCACTTTTGCCCAGTAAATTGCTAACATTGAGCACTTATATATATCGAACATTGCCGGTTTTATTTGTAATGAGTCCCACCAAAGTTGAGCTTTTCCTCATATGTGACTGCATGCTATAGCAACTCTAACCTTTTCACTCAACCCATTCAAGATACAATACCATTCCACGATCCCCAGGTGCTCATTCGGTTTTTCTTCATCTTTTTCTGAAAATATTTCCACCCTTAACAACTTATTTATTGCCTCTGTTTTATATATATATATATCTGCCCACATTTGTATGTTCATCTGTTTGTTTTTTACAACTTATTTATTGCCTCTGTTTTATATATATATATATCTGCCCACATTTGTATGTTCATCTGTTTGTTTTTTTATCATCCCTATTTCTTTCCCTTTGCTCCTCTTTAAGCTTCTTTACCTTTTGACACAATGTTTCTAGCCTATCTTAGAAGTATGCCACCTTTTCATTTACCTTTGACTCGACACCCTGTTTTAAATTATCCCACTTTCCATGGTGGCACTGCTCTATTTTTCTGAGTTATTCCACCTGATATTCCAAACTCTTATTTGTATCTGTAATCTAATATATGAGGTTTGATCAAATTTCTCATTCACTTCTTCAATCCTTTGATTAAAAATTTTACTTAGCTGTTCACCCAACTCTTCTATTATTTTTTTATTCCATCCACTCAGTTCCTTAGCCAATTGTTGCTGACCTCCCATCAATTTTTTTAACATATCTAATAAAATGTAGGTTTCTACATTAATTTTCTCTCTTTGCTAATCATTATCCACTACCTCTATTCACTCACTAATTTCTATCTTCCCTTCACTGTCTATTTTTCCAGAACATTCCATTTGTCATTTACTAAAATTTCCTTTTACTTTGCTATCTAGGGCATCCATTTTTATTTTAAATGTAGTGTGCATTAAGTCTATCTAATTGATATAATATCACTTTATAGTTTACTTTATTACAACTGTTCTACTAATATTTACTGAATTATCTTATTCTCTTTAACTTATGTTTATTGATATTAGGTATGTTTGTTCATCTCTCCCACACCTCACTCATTAACTCTCACTTGCCTATGCCTGACTTCAGGACCCCCGCAATTATCTCCATATTATGGTCTAGCTTTCTAGCTTATACCACATTCTCTTTCTCCCTTTTTTTGCTTTCGTCTGCCACCAAGCTTTTTTCCCCTTTAACTTTATTTACTGCATAAGTCTATTTCGTTATGATATATTCTAATTTGAATCGGCTGTACTTGTAAATGTGATAAATCCCAGACTGGCCCCCAATTGTAACAGATATTGTTACAATTTGTGTTATTAAAATATTTATATGATGTTATAATTCAAGAAGAGAGCTTCCTCTCATATGTGACTGCACTACTAGAGCAGTGGAGGTAACAATGGTGACCCAACTCGAGGCTTCGAAACAAACCACAACCTGAGATACGTTGTACAGTTGTAAAGAACATTACAATGATGACCCAAAATCTCATAGCTGGAGAATAAATAGTAGTTTAAAAAACAACTAACTAACTATTTAAACCCTGATTATACAAATATATAAATATTTTTAATATGACTTTCAGAAAGAAAAAAATATATATTTTTAATATGTCTAAAAAAACATGTTGATATAAGCCACAAGTATTTGACCAGGTAGGTGATTACTGGAGAGGGGAAAAGCATATTCTGAGTCCTTGTACACAGTATATAACATCATCTTTAAATGACCATCAGTCCATTTCTAGACAGGATCATGAGAAGGGGAGGGCAGACCAAGTTGCCACAAGCCTATAATACTCAGAATAATGATAAATGCTCGTTTGTGCTTATAAGTTGGGCATTTTATTTTTAGTTTTATGTTAAGTGTAAAGGACACAGATAAATGTGCAAATCATTCCCACCATGTTAGACCCAAAAGTGGGCATTATATCTGCATGTCACTTGTTGAATGAGTCTATGAGATATATCAGCATGCTAATACAAAAATAAACATACAAATATGGACTTAAAGCTTAAGAATAAAATTAGTTTAAACCCCTATTTTATTCTCATTTTCTTGCCCTGGGGGTATGGTATGGTTTATTTATATATGGTACAAATATATTGGCATAAGGTTAAAAGCTGTTAAAAGTAAATTTGGTGATCTTATTAAAACTGCAAAATTAATTATTTTTTTGATTAGTATAATTTTTTTTTAAATGTACAATGAAAGTTAAAATTTCCATCCACATTTTTTTAATGTAATTAAAAATAAAAGTTAAAATTGGAAAGAATAAATGACATGCAGATTACTAATCCAAATAAATTAAAAGAATTCCAAAAGTAAAAAAAATTACAATTAGAAAATTAAAAGAATTCCAAAAATAAAAAGATTACAATTAGAAAAATCTTTTTAGATAATTAAAGATGGCAGAATTATGCTAAAAAATAAAGATTTTGTAACATAAATTTGATAAGGAATGTGCAAGATTATCAATGGGTATTTTTGACAAACAAATGATTTGTTCAGAAGTTTCAAAAATGTATTGAGGTATAAAAAGAAAAGAACAACTTCGACCTGGGTCTTCTCTTTACCTTCTGTCTGAGTTGGGGTTTTTTACAAGCATAACCTGTGAAAGTAATATACTTCTGCACAGGTACAACACTTGCTGTACCAAGCTGTTACACAAGAATAAAAACAGGCCTTGTGAAGACCACTGTTTGTAATAAAAGGGACACTGCAACTGTGCCTTTTCTTCAGCTATAGAACAGAACAATAATGAAAGATGCAGGCAGGAGAGACCAATGGAAGTTTTTATGAGCTCGGGATCCCATTCATTTACACCAACTTACTGGTAAGTTAAGAGTAACTTTTCCTGATTGTGACAAAGTTTGCAAACAATTCTTAAAAATAATATCAAAATAATCCAGATTAAGACTTTGATTTTTCATTCTTCAAGAGACTCTTGTTTACCTAGGAAATATAATTGGTGAACTATTTTTTTTTTATTGATTCATATCTGTATTAGTGTGTGTTGTCTTTCCAGTTAATTAATTCATAATGAGTTTTTTTATATATATTTTAATTTGTTAAAATAAAAATATTCATTTCTAATTACCCCTATTCATTGTACATTATTAATGATTATTAATAAATTTATTAATGTTGATTTTTAAGATTTGAAAATATAATTTACTTTTGTCAATGCTGTACCGAAACTCAATCCTCTGGAGTTTCCAGATAATTTGTCGTAACTAAATAAATAAAAAAGGTTTGGCCTGTGAATTCCAATATACAATCCTGGTGGCTTTCAAATAAATTAAAAGCTGCCTTACTTGATCCCATTATTTAAGTAGTTACATTAGTTAAAAGTGTGTTGTGTGGCCTAGAAAAATAATTACATACACCAAATCTTACTTAATGGTCTGACAAAACAAATTTAATAGATAGGACATAATTTGGTCACACAGTAAAGGTAGTTAAATCGTATAAAAACACTAAAAAAGCAGTGGATGTTCCAATATATATATATATATATATATATATATATATATATATATATATATATATATATATATATATACTCATCACATTTGAGAAGTCTTCACTAAATTTTGGAGAACTAACTACCTCATCAAATTTAATCTAAATTTAGCCAATTCGTTAATCTGCTTTGACATGGAAGAATAGGTAAATCTTCTAGGCATTTTACCTCACTTGGCGAAATTTGTTTTTTCATCGATCCAAATTGAGAAATTAGAACATCAACAGCTATTATCATTGAATACTATTTTAACAGGAAACAAAATGTTATATTTTGAATTATTAATTATAATTTTAAAATAAATTGTTGAATTTTACACCATGTAAGAATTATCTTAAGATCATATATCTTGTCTTAAAAAATAAAAGTAATTGCTGGAAATAATATTTCCTGTCTTTCTAAGGATTAACTTCAATGTTATAATCATCATAGAAATACATGGATTAGCATAATATATAAATTATGCATTTAAGACAACTGCTTAAAACTATAACAAAATCTGTTTATTTCAAACTCAAGTTGCTGGATTACTTATTATTTTACCTGTTCTTATAATCTATTAAGTTACCTTAACTACAGCTAGCATAAAATTACTCAAACCTATGGATTATTGAAATTTCTTTGTCATATGACAAAATATTATCTATACATTTATTACAACCATTGGATGAAAATAATTCTTTTAAGATGAATGATACCTTGAATATAATCTCAACCAAATAATAACATATTTATATCCATTATCTTTTTATATTTTGTGAAATGATCAAGATATTAGAAATAATAAAAGTCGATATTTATAAATAGACAGGTTGTTACAACTGCATCTGTTGAAAAAAATAAATAATAATTGTGATTTATTCAATGTTTTGGAAAATCGTATTATGGAATTATCATTATAAATCTAAATCTCTGAACACATTTACTATATGTTATCTTGATTAAATGTTAATTTTATATTTATAAATTTGTTGTTAGTACAATTCCAGTGATATTCAGATGCAATTGGAATTTTTAAATGCACTTGAATATAATTTCACACACTTAATCAAGAGTGTGGATTATCCAATTTAGAGAGATTATAGATTTAATTTTATTAGTAGATTTATTGAATGTTTAAAGGCTCTTGTTATAATTTAAATAAACTTCTCATGAAAATTCTGGCAAACTGACAGTACATGGAACGATTTTAGATGGGTAACACAATTAGATCTAAATATATGTTTGCTATCTTAATCGTATTGGAGTTATGTTATTATAAGCATCTTTAATCCTGTTAATATTACTATATTATTTGTTTTATTCATTCTTGAAATGAACCTCTTTTGCAACGGAGGTGTCTTTAATCAATGAAATACAAAATATGCTATTCTGCCTCTCCATTTATCAGGAAATGTAGGTATAATATAGAAAATATCAAACAGTATAATGAAAAACTTTCATGATGGAGATTATTTGAAGTTTACATGATATATGCTAGAAAACATGACAAGACATGCCGATCAATATCACACTGTTGTATTTATTAATGTGTCCAAATAATAACCATCATACAATATTCAAGTCAATGAGTTACTTATTCCTAAAATTGTTAAGCATGTTATCTGATGTCTAAATTATAGGTTATTGTCTTTCTAATCTTTAAATCAATACATTAAAAGATGAAATATACCAATCCCAGACTCATCTGTAATAGGTGTTCCAGGATTTAAATGAATATTGTATAACTTTCTTCAATAGAGTGCTTTGTTTGGATCACTTTTTATGATAACACAATTATAGCCCAATGTTTTAAAGTATTGAGTAAAGAGAAGAGTGAAATGTTATTTAGAAATGTTTAGAGAACTTATGTTGTTATAATTATGATTATTGCTAAATATTTTTATGTACACAGGGCCATAAACTCTCTATACACTAGTACGATTCTATGTGCAAGACAGTGTAATCAATGAGTTTTAATAAGGTTTATGCATAAAATCTCTAATTAGTGTCTACTCATCCAATATCCTCAGACTGGTTTCTAGTTTGTGGTTGTACATCAGTGGGGAGCCTGAGACCTAACTACAAAGATTTAAGTACAAAATAAAATCACAATAATGCTTTCAATTAACCCTCATTAACTTACATAAGGTAAAAATGTGATTGTTGGAGGGTTGCATTGCATCCCAAAAATTCTCACTGACGAAAGCCACAAGCTAGAAACTAGTTTGAAAACATTGGGTGAGTAGGCACTAGATAGAAATTTTATGCACAAACCTTCTTTAATCCATTAAATTCGCTGGATTGCACAAAGTGGTGCTGTTATATGGAGAGTATAGCCACTATGTAAACAGCTTGTGTAAATATAAAGAATGATGATTATGTGATGTTTATTGCTTTATTTATGATATAATTGTTTTATAATTAATATATTAATTGTTATTGTTGTTTATATGATTGCTGTCATTAATCAAAGCCACAGTCTTCATCTACATTTTTAAATATATTTTGACCTTACTTATTTATTTAAAAGTATTTTTCTCAGTTAAAGTGAAAAATTCCTTTTGATACCTTCCACTTAAAAATAGTACTATTTATTGATGTATGATATGGTATTACAAAATCCCTAGGATATCTTAATCGTATGCTGGACAAAATGTACAATAGTTTATAAGTGTCTTATTTTTTAAAAATAGTCATCTATAATATAATAAGATCAATGAGAGAATTAATTGATATAAATTATATGTAGTCAGGGAAGGAGTGAGTTAATTTTCTAGATGTAATCGTATAAATCTATTCAGTTATACTAAAATAATATCTTATCCATTATACACATTATATACATTTGGTGAAGATATAAGATTGCATTGTGGTAATGGGAATAAAATGTATATAAACATTTTGATATATTATGTTTATTGAGGTACTAATTCTGTAGATTAGAGAGTACTTATTAATATTGCTTAAATGCATAAATAGATGTAATTTCAGTTTAAACTTTTATTTTAAATAGAATAGCAATTGATGGTAATTGCACTTAAAAAGAGTACACTCTTCTCAACCAAGGAATCTCTTCCCCATCGAATTAGTGACAACATTCACACACATTCATATATTTAAACGTAATTTATGATTTTCATTGTAATGCATCAATAAATTAAATTTGTTATATAATAAAAGCAAAGTGCAGATGGTCCACTCAGTAGTTTTTAATTCAGTAACATAGTTTGTATCAGTTTCTGTATCACTAGCTAGGGCTTTTAATAGTATCCATATAATTTACATTACAATATTGTAAGTTACGTTTATTATTGTCATTGTAGTATTATTGTTTAGAATTTATATTTTTATAATTACTAATTGATAAACATATTTTTAAACAATAACATATGTATGTATCAAAACGTATATCAATAAAAGGAAACTTTTTTTCATTATTGTTTTATTAAATTCTTAAAATAAGTACAATATCATTGTGAAAATTAGTTCTATCAATTTTGGGGCAGAAAAAAGTATGCAAATAATATTTAAACCATTTTTTATTATTTTGGCCTGTATTACATGAGGGAAATCATGCAAAATGTAATTTGTTATATACATATTCTTTAATTACAATAAAATATGTAAGACCTTATGACGTTTTTATGATGAGTAAAACACTCATTATTTAAACAATTCACTTTCATTGACATCGATTAGACGAACTCCTTCTAACTTTTTAGGATGGCTGCATTTTAATAAAGAAGCGTTTTCAATATAAACGAAATCTGAATGTGTTTTTACATATGAAATAAAAGGGAGCAATTTCTGATTACAATTAAAAGGATTCCCTGAAACAAAAAAATATTAAAATCATTAAATAAAATACATCAATAAAATTAAATTATTTCAAACTTCCATATATAGAGAGATAAAAAACACCTAAATGAAAATTTAAAACATTAAATAGATGATTTAAATAATAAATGTTGTTAAAGTAAATGTTGTTAAAGTAAATGAAAAACCCACCATTAGTTAGTGGATATTATGATAATAAGAAAGGCACACCCACTTTTAAATTTAGTTTTATTTATAGATTAAAAAACTGTATTGAACAACTATAAAAGAAGGTGTGAGATTAAATCAATCCAATTGTTTAATGTGAGTTATTTATTAAACAGCTTGATTTTATTTAACAAAATAAATAATTTTCTACTTATTTTAAATTTTGTAATAAACATTTTAATGATAAATATGTAAAAAAATAATCATAAAGTGAAAATATATAATGTTCAATAGATCATTTAAAGAGTAAATGTTGCTACAATATATAAGTCACAACCACACGAATGAAATTAAAATTAATCTCTTTAATAAGTAACTCACAATAAGTAGTTAGATTGATTTAGTTTATATCTCTTGTTGTAGTTGTTCAAAACAAAACTCTTAATATACAAAATAATTAAATTTCGAAATGAACAACCAATATTTATTACCATATTTTCTAATGACAAATATTGATGTTCTCATTTACTACCAACGGAAACAATAGTTCAATCATCTATTTAACTTGATATCAAATAATAAAAATATAATAAACAAAATATACTACAACAACTCTACAAAATTAAAATTCCTATAAAAAAATTAAAAATTAATTCTTTATCTATAGCCAGCTTACGGTTTCTTCTGCCATCTTCAGTAGGAAAAGCTATAAGCTGTTAGGAAACGAATTATTTTTGAAAATTTATATAGGTATTTAAAGTTTGTACAGTTATTCTAGTTTATTTTATATGCATAGATTTATATATTTCAACCCAGCCACGTTTATACCAAAACTACATCAATAAAATATTTATAGTCCGTTATCAAGGCAACAGTAGATGATATATATATATATATATATATATATATATATATCATCTTGCAAAAAAGGGGATATATCAATCAATTATATATATATATATATATATATATATATAATTGAGATACCAATATCTGCATTACAAGTAATAGTAATAGTTTAAAATAAATTGAGAATAAAATTGGTGAAAAGTTTAAATAAAGACCATTATTCAGGATATAAATTATTATTTTATTTAATAAGAAACAGTTATTTTTATAAGCTTTTAGTCTAATTGCTTTTCATTTATTTAAAAAAACTAATCTATATGTTTATATTAGGATTACATAAAATTTATATAGTAACCAAATAGCTATGAACAATTTATTCGATTTAAAGCATCAAATATTAGTTTGTTTGAAAGTTTTTAAAATAATTGTTTGTACATCTCGATTTAAACAATTTTTTCAACTAATATATAATAAAGTTTATTTATAACATCAAGACAATTGTATTCTCATTCGATTTCAGTCAACTGCTGTTATATTAAAATTACTGCCGTTATATTAAAATTATATCATTTATTACATGGGTGAATATCAGGTGGTCAATAAAAAGTTAAAATTGTAATATTAGTTTGTATTTATAAACTCTTTTAAAAAGTGTGATTATATGTATATAATACACTCATACACATCTGTGTAATCTTTAGATATCGTTTTAGTTACTTATGCCTTTTCACATCTGCAACTATTAAAAATTATAAATTAACAAACATTATCACTAATATATTATAGAATAATGCCCTGTGTACACAAGCACAAAGCATTAGCAATTTCATCTTCTCTCCGCCCTGGAAACTAATCCTGTAATGTAAGGGAGTAGTGAACATTTTCACATCCATAAGGCCGCACAAAACACTCTATTTTGCAGGGGAAGATGAAGATGGTTTTGCCAATAGAAAGCACTAGTGTAGATGGGAATTTGTACTCTAATATAATATTTGTGAAAGATATGTTAACATCTTTAATTATAGCAGATGTGCAAAGGTAAACATTCTCTCCTAAATTGCAGGACTAATACCTAAGTCCCTTTTTTTCTTTATAATCTTTTTTTTACAAAATTGTGACTTTAATTTTCTTTACAAAAGTACTTAACAATAAAGAATACTATAGCTCATCTTTGAACAAAATTACTTTTCTGTCTTTCCTGATAATGCCTAGTGTAAGAAATATTTTTAAGTATATTAAACTTAGGTAATGAGCAGTGTCAAAATCATATTTCATAAAAAAAATCGGATGACAAATAAGTAGTGATTAGGGATACTGGATTAACTAGAGTGATGTTGATTAATGCCTATTTTAGAAGTTTTATAGTAAAACAGATATTTAAACAATGACAAGGGAAACATATAAAATATCAAAAATTCATTGAAATTAATTACTCGTTATTTAAATGTTCCAAGATTACACTCGCTCTCTCTATTATTGATCATTTCCATATGTCATCGCTTGTTGTCAGTCAATTGGTTACTAATAAAGTTCTCCAATGATTCCAGCAGTTACTAGGTGGGATGTGGCCATTTTAACAGAGGAAAGATTACTACCAAATGAACGAATCCACCATTTCAGTTGTGACCATCATTACGAGTGGCTAAGGAGTTTACCCCATGGTTACCTTTTATTTTAAGGCATAACTATTTTCCAGCATGTTATAAGCTAATAAGAGAACCAATCTTCTGAGTTTTGCTAAGGAATAACTTCCACAATGAAGTTTCTCTCCTAATTCAACTTCAAATAAAAGAAGAAACTACACGGATCATCAAGCAGACATACCTATATTTTCAAATGGTCCAGTAACTCAAAAATCTGTCACACAAGGTTTATGGTAATATATGATAACATCTATCATACTCAGTAAGCTATAAATTCTTACAAGTTTCTTAAGTATAAATAAAGTTTAATTCTCAACACTAAATAATTATTACTATATATCAAAAGTATAAATTATTATTTTTTTATTTTATTTTATTTACAGTACGTTGATTACCTCAATATAATTTTAAACAATTATACAATGAAGTCATATGGTTAGTGAATTTAAGTAATTGTGCCTTCTTGATTATACATAGAGTAGGACAATGCATTATCGTTTACAAGTAATTATTTATAAATATTCTTATGAATTAGAAAATCATTAATTAACTGTTGTATTTATATGTGCCTAGAGTATTAACTATCTTAAAGTATTTGAGACACTGCGCACATTATTCTTTATATAAAATAAAAAAACAACAACAACATCATTTTCAACTTGTCGTTATAGCTGTTTAAAAATTGATTCTTTGTTACCTGTATCAGAAATTATTTGAGTTTTATTTCATCTAATCTTTGATAGCCACGTTTATGTTCAAATCACTAGATATTGCATAGTGTGTGCATTTTTTATATATAGCAGGTGTACATTGCCTAGCTTTGATCCAGATTTAACATACTTTTTAGGACATTCTATAAAGTTACCACTATATTTGTTTAATGAATCCTTCTTAGCCAGTGTAAGCAATTCCTCCGAGAAGCTCTTCATTAGATATTGCTCTATACACACTTATCTTTACAGCTGAAGTGCTATTAGTATGACAACTGTGAGCTTAGAAATAGTGTCTTTGGCTTTTCCTTATTTATATTTGGTTCCAATTATTTGGATGATTTTTTGATCTATTTAGTACACACATAAGTTCAATTTAAAATGGTTACATCAAAATTAATTTTAAACTAGTCATGTCTGCAGAAAATGAAGGATATTTATGATTTTTTTTTCCATCTCTACTTCCTTTTTGCTTTTTAAAAATTGTCATTATTAACAATTTGCTTGTATGCACTAGCAATAAAAAAATTAGTGTAAAACAATTCGGCAGCAGTTTTTTATCTTTTGTAAAATCTGGAAGAAACACACTATATATATATATATATATATATATATATAACACACTATATATATATATATATATATATAATTCGTAGTAACTATTTCCTGATGACCATATTGCAAGACAGAAACAAAGATTGGCCTTACCCAATGTTTATCTTACCACTCTACAAGAATATTTTCTGCTCATCAGAGGATGTAGCATTAAAGATATTGGAACATTCTAGAAAATTAGTTTGTTTGACTTACAAATGGCACCACTCGAGTTCCAGCTTACCACAACTTTACTTACTTATTCAGAGCTGGTTATGCCAAACATAGCTCAAGAGGCAGGAGAAACTTGTGAACAAATGCAATAAATGATAATTAATGTGAAATGAAATTGATTAAACAGATTAGTTTTTGATGACAATGATTTATTTATTTAACGACAAAAGTTATTGACAGTTCATGTTTGGATTGGTATTTTCCTATATGCACGTATATTCCTAGGTCTATTTGATTTACACTTAATCATTCATTTACTAACCATCGATGATTGATACAATAAATCCTTCATCTATAAGTTCTGCACAAAATATTCATCCTTGATTTTGGTATATGGATGTAGATATCAGTCATTCCTTTATTTAGTGCATTTGATCCAGGTATCTGGATGTAAATTCAAGTCATTCATTTATTCAAAATATTAATTATCTAAATCAGATTTGTAGATTTAAGTCATTCATTTACTTATTTCATCTTTCATCCAGATGTATGGATGTAGGATCATGTCCTTCACTTATATTAAAATATTAATTTTGTAATTCAGATTTCCAAATTTAATTGATTCATTTATTTAACTCATCTTTAATCCATGCATATGGACATAGATTTATGTCATTCACTTATTCAAAATATTAATTATTTAATTCAGGGTTGTTGATTTGAGTCATTCATTTGTTTAATTCATATTTTATTCAGGTATATAGTAGAAACATACTCAATTTAATTTTTACATAGACATATTTTTAATCTGTGTATTATAAAGGCATATCTAATCCCTGTGCATATTTGAAGTAGAAACATATTCAATTTAATTTTACTATAGAATCATTACAAATTATATATATATATATATATATATATATCTTAAGAAAAGAGGTACTATATATATATATATATATATATATATATAGTACCTCTTTTCTTAAGATCTAAATAAATATAAATTTATTGTACCAATTTTCTAAAAAAAATAAATCAAAGATGTATTCTATTGGTATGATTACTTTGTTATGCTGACAATCTTTTTAAAAGCTTAGTTAAAATCAGATGAGAATATTTAATGCATAAAATTATGCTAAATATATTTAAAAAACAGTTAAATACAGCTAAAGAGTGCAATTTTATATGGTTGGAAAAACTGACCATAGTAAAATTGTTTATTAATAAGACTTTTAAGGAGTGTTAAAGGTTGAATTTTAAAAATAATAGTCTACAATTAGATAAATAATATATTTTTAAATGAAAATTATATTTAATAGTTGTATTTAAAAATATTTATTTAAGAAAGTACTATATGTGTTGGAGAAATGTGTATTTCAGTTTATAGTATCGAAATTATTATTCTAATTTCTGTTATTATATTATTTTTTTTAAATATAATACTTTCTGCAATCAAACATATAATTTATTTTCAGACAAAATTTGATAAATTCTGTCTCTTTTAAGTGATGTGACATGTAAATATGCATACATGTGTGCTTACAAGTTTTCTTGTTAATAAAGTTTCAAAATTGCTTTAAAATTGTACTATAGAATTGAAAAAGTTGATTTGTCTACCACAAGATACAATATAAAAATTAGCTATTATAAAATTTTTAATTATGTTTTAAAATGAATGTAGTTAACAAAAATTAGATTTTTGTTTTTTTAAAAAAGTAGAAATATTAAAACTAAATGTTGAATAAATTGATAAAATATTATTTTAAAAGTCATTAAAACATTTAGTTGTTTTAGATAAAGTATAAAATTAATTTAGAATTAATATTTTTCAATAATATTTTAAAAGATGAGTCATAAAATTTTTATTTTTTAATTTTAATTGTGTAGTTTTGACTTGATATGTAACCAGACCATCAGATGAAGGTTTGATCAGCCAATTAGGTTATCAATTTTTTATATAAAAACAGATGCTCACTTATTTTCTGGGTGTTTTTATATCAGTCAATGGGGTGTTAATAAGTCAATTCAGTATTTAATCTGTCAATTCAGTGCTATAATAACTCTCTTAATAATTTATTTTAAAAATAGTAAAGTATAATATAGTGTACTAATTAAATTATTTAAAAAAAGAGTATGAAAAACTATAAATTTATTCAATTTCAATTATGCACTGTTTAAAGCAACAAAGATTTCCTTACTAAATCAGTTTGTCAAAATTTAATTTTAACATCACAATAACTATGGAGGTACCAATAATAATGATCTATTGTGTAAAGAAATGCTGGAAGTACAACCCTTCATTAAAAATATAATTTTAGAATTGTAAATGAAGGAAAATATTTTATTTGTCAAATTAACATTTTGGACATTATATGAAGAATTAAATGGAAAAGTTTACAAAAAATTAAAAGCAAAAATCCATTTTATTGGAAAAAGATAGCTTATCTAAAAATGTGCAAAGTAATATGGTAAAATAACTTTTAATCTTTCAATATTTTTTTGAAAGGTTGTTTTTAATAAAGATTTGCAGAAGGCATTTCTTTCGGAAGAAAACATTTTTTAACAATTTATTCTAAACTATCATTCCAAAATGATGAAAAAATAAAGACAATTGCTGCAAATATATTTTGCATGATTAGTTTTTGTTATTTAAAAAAAAGACTGCATGTATTTAATAATATTACAAAAAATGATAATTGGAAATTATTAACTGAAGAAGAAAAATATCATTAGATAAATAAAAATGATCCTGACAGAAGAACTTTATGCTAGCCATGTGAAAATGATTAAATGATAATTTCATTGAAATATAGAAATGTGAAAATTTATGTATAAGTTCGCCCAAGTACATATCACCGTGTCACAGACACTACAAGCTGGTATAGGATCTTGGTGGAATGAGAAACTCTAGGGAATTATTTTAAAACATTATGAATTAATAATATCTTTGATAATCATTATCTTGAAAAATATAGATAAAAGACAATATTTTATAGACTTTTAAAAGCAAGGATTGATGATTCTTTTCATCGATAAATTATGATTTTTCAAAGTCGACTTTCCTTTTCATTATTATTTTTTAATTGTTGTTCATCATTTTATTTGGAATTAATGTAGCATGTGTCACATTTGGGGGAGAGTAATTATTGTCTACAAGTATTAAGACAGTTGTCATCACAACATGCATTGAAGAGTTTCAATACCTACAACGATTTAGTAATGAAATGCCAAAGAAAAAACGAACTTTTTTTTTTTAAAAAAAAAAGTATTTATCATGGACTGGAGTTTTACATAGCTACAATTTTATTATTTATGAACTAATAATAATTTTAAGTTTTCTTATTGTAATCATAGATAGGGAAGGTAAAAATAAAAAAAATAATTATTTACTAATATAATATTATAATTTCCATAAAGTATATTTAATAATTTTAAAGTTTTAATATTTTAAGTATGGTAGTGTTGAGTAAATGTTTATATGATGCAATATTTCATTGATTGTGGACCAAGAAGACATCTAAAATGTGATCAACTAGAAGGAATATCACTTGGGTAATAGTTGTAAATTATTATTATTTTATGATGAATTTATTTTATTTTTTTTAGATTTTCAAAGTATTTTTATAATGCCATTGTATGAATGTATGAGTAAGTGTGAATACATTAAACACATATAAAACTCATAAGATATAGATTTTATTAAAAAATATGCATTCTTTTATTTTATATTACTGATATAGTACGACTTAATAATGAATATAATTATATGATTCTTTTAAAAAAGTCTCTATTATTTTTAAAATGTTTAAAGTATTGATTTTTATAATATCGATACCTGTCATTTGTATTTTGGTTGAAGAAGTTCTTAAAAGTGAAATAACCTTTTCTTGTTGAATAGTCTATATCGTTGACTTTATATGCAACTTTTATTTATTGTTTTAAAAATATGTTTTAAGAATGCTTTGGTGATGTAGATTGATAAATCTATAAAGAAATTTTACAAGGTAGTGACTTGGGGTTATTTAAAATGAAACCAAAGTGATGATTGATGCAGGTTTTTATGGGGAATAAAAATAGTTTTATTATCTTAGTAATTATGCAGGTACACATAATAAAGCCCTGTAACTTGTATATTTACATGGACAGTGTTTTTCCTTAGTATTGAATATTAATATTCTGAAAAGCTAAACAAATGGCTAGAACATTGTTATTTTAATGGAGGTTATTAGACAGAAAAGTCAGACCTCATTTCTTAATGCACTGTTGTCGTGTTGACCATCTTATATGTGTACTATTGAGTTAATGCTCTAGTTCGTTTTTCATACCTATGCATCTGATCACTATCATGATTTCTAAGTATTACATCATACAGAACTGTATTTTTAAGGGAGAACGATAAATAATTTTGGAATAGAAGGATCGTTATTTGGAAGAGGATAAGATAGGTTTTCTTGCTTTGAATGATGTTAAGAATAAATACAAATGAAATTGACAATAAACGTAAAATAAGGACAACGAATCATGGAATATTTTCTATATTTTAGTAAACTATTTTTAAAAATGTATGTAAATGATAATTAAATTATTCTCGAAACTTTTGAATAATTTTAAATATTTTTACCTTACATGTAATGCATATTTTTAATGGATAGTATATTTAAAGAAACAACATAGAATAGAAACAGTAATTATATTTTATAAATATTATTTTATATTTTAGAAAACGCATCAACACATACATAGTTGTACATTATATTAATACCAAGTAAGATGTAGAATGTATGATGATTATATATTATTAGTAGAGTCCACTTATTTTATTAACGAACGGGAATAAATATATTTTTGTTTAATAATATCAGCACTATCTCGATAACTTATTCTAAATAATTGAGAATAAATTAATAGACATATATTAGAATAAGTAATCTTTCTGTAATTTATGTTTTATATTTTTATAATTGGCATATATTTTGATGGAAAGATATTATAGTGCGATTCAATTGCAAATAATATATTTGAAACTCTACATACATCCACGATGATTATTATTGGCAGGATTATTATGAATATTTCAAAATATATAACAAGTTCTAAGTCGGAGTGAAGGTTTAGGTGCTTAGATTTGTATTTTGTTATTATATTTTGAGATGATGAAAATTGTAATTATCCAAAATTCCTTGACTGTAATTATTGTAAATAATTTATTTGTTGTTGAAAATAGTGTAATAAAATTTTTTAAACTTGTTTTTTTTTTTTATATATATAAATTTATGTGTTGCATCGATTCTTCCACATTGCAAACATATGATTACAGATATTTTGAACCAATACAATATTTCCACAGTGCAAATAAGATTATTATTTAAGAATTATAGTCTTTTTTAATATGATTAGTTGAGAAATGCCATTTATATTAGCATTATTATCTTTATAGTCATAAATTAATTAAATAATGTATTACACATAATTATAATATTATTCATTCTACATAGTCTCAGATTATAATATTTTACCACATATTTTATTTAAGATGCCACATGGAAACTAAAAGATTATACTACATTATTTATAAATAATTATTATGATTGATAAGAATTATAACGGGAAAAACAAATGAGATCGAATTACACATTGAAAATTATTATTATTATTATTATTATTATTATTATTATTATTATTATTATTATTATTATTATTATTATTATTATTATTATTATTATTATTATTATTATTATTATTAGGAGGAGGAGGAGAAGGTAATAGTAGTAGTAGTTGGGTGTAGTTGAGGCTAATATCAAATGCTTTATCATGCTTGACTACAGAAATTTTAATTGACTCAAATTAGTTTAAAGAACCTGAAATTATTTAGTTATATTATTTTTTAATAAAGAGAATAGAATTTATTTATCAGGATTATCTTAATTAACTGATTATTGTTAAAGTTCTAAGAATGCTATAAATTTATTATTTAAGATAGTAAAAGGAGGGATAGTATTCTTATGCTATTGGTGGTAGCCTGTGAGATATTGACTTAATGTAATTCAGATAACCACTTGTAGACATTAACATAGAATATCTTTATTATTCATTAGATGTATTTTAGCCAAGCATAATTATTTATATGAGCTAGTCCCATTTTATTATTATTATTATATATTTCCTGAAAGTGAGGGTACAATATCTATCTATCTATCTATCTATCTATCTATCTGTCTGTCTGTCTGTCTGTCTGTCTGTCTGTCTGTCTGTCTGTCTGTCTGTCTGTCTGTCTGTCTGTCTATCTATCTATCTATCTATTTATCTATCTATCTATCTATCTATCTATCTATCTATCTATCTATCTATCTATCTATCTATCTATCTATCTATCTATCTATCTATCTATCTATCTATCTATCTATCTATCTATCTATCTATCTATCTATCTATCTATCTATCTATCTATCTATCTATCTATCTATCTATCTATCTATCTATCTATCTATCTATCTATCTATCTATCTATCTATCTATCTATCTATCTATCTATCTATCTATCTATCTATCTATCTATCTATCTATCTATCTATCTATCTATCTATCTATCTATATATATATATATATATATATATATTGCAATGATACTGAGCATTCATTAAAATTGTGTTTACAATTATTACAAAATTTTTCATAAATAATGCGATGATTAATAAATAAATAAATGGATTCAAAAAAAATCTAAAGTTTTGTTTTTTTCTATTAGTAGTAGTTTGAAATAAAAGTACAAGTAATTAATTAGAAGGGGGAGACAGCGTACACGTGATAAAAGTTTAATAAAAAAAGTTTAAAGAATTTTTTTTAAAAAACATTTTGCTAAAAATTAATTAAATCGTAGTTGTACTTATTAAGGAGTAATTGGAAGAGGTAGAAAGGTTGACTTGGAAAAATTAAAAGTATATCAGTTTAAAATATAAACTTCTTTATAAAAATATATACATTTGCATTTAATTTAAAGAAAAAAAAGTATTTTCCTGTAATTTAAAGAAATGCAAATATATATGTGTGTTAATTGTGAATGATTGTAAATAGAAGGAATATTAAAATAAATGTGTGTGTTGATAAAATAAATATGTGCATGTTAAATATTAAAAAAATATATAGAATGTTAAAATGTAAAAACAGAATTTGCAATAGCTATGAATTAAAAATCCACACAACAACAATTTTGCAATGACTACCAAATGAAAATACATAATTAAAATCTTATTGTAGGAAGGTATTCAAAAACAGTGGAGGAATTTTTACAACAGATATAGCCAAGGGACATAAAAACCAATTACCAAAATGACTACCGGTCATCTTTATAAATAGTCCAGTTTTTTCATCAGGCAGTTACTTGAGATCACAATCAGATTAAATCAGTTCTCAGTCAGTCTTCTTATGCATTTGTTAATAAAGAAAATGCAGTGTTAATTGTCGTTGGAATTATACGACCTTGCTCCAGACCTTAGCCTAATAAGATCAGCAATTCACTTGGTAAAAGTAATGCCTGCTTAACAACTTGATCAATTACCAGAAATGTTTAGGTGTCTAGAAATAGTAGCATAGAATACTAAGCATTAACACTCCACAAATGAAAAACCTCAAATCGGGTTGGTTGGAAATATTTTCACATGAAGTAACAACCAGCAAAAAGTCCACATTCAAATCTGATAGGTAATAAGTAACTTTTATTATTTCCCTTTCTGATATTAAAGTAGTCATTGCAATAATTTGAAGCCTCACAGGGTCAGTTAATAAATTAACTCTTTAGCCTGCATAAATAATTATTGATGTGCATGTATTTAATGCCATGTATTTATTATTCAAATCTTGTATTATATTCTACTTTAGTGTATTTATTAGTCAATACTTTTCTTATATTCTACTTTAGTGTATTTGTTATTCAATGCTTTTGTTATATTCTACATTAGTGTATGAATTCAGAGTGTGTGTGGGGTCATTACACAAAAATACCGTTGATTATGCTAGATAAGATTTATAAAAGTAATTAAAATTAGAATAAATGTTTAGTTAAAATAAATTATCTTTAAACTAAATGCTTGCCAGTCAATTCTTTTACCAATAATTAAAGGAATAATGTATTAGATTATTCTTTTGATTGAGCTAGTCTTGGGATATTTTGATTGCTGGATTATGGGTCTACTATCCATACATGTTACTTCTCAAAACAAACTGGCTCCTGAGGTTTACCTCAAAACAAATACAGTGCATGGATAGTAAAAGGTTTGAATCTAGAAATTGTGGTGGGCCATTGTCTAAAAATGTGATTGTGTTATGTGTTGCATAGCTTGGTGTGACCACGGGTATCATTGATAGCTCTGCTACTGATGCTATTCTTTCCTCTGCTCAAAGGGCCTGTCTGTTCACCTAACATTCATAATATAAAATTATGATAAATAAAGTTTAAAACAGTTAAACCTACAAGTAAGTACCCTGATCATCTTAAAATGCCTGGTTTATTATATATATATATATATATATATATATATATATATATATATATATATATATATATATATATATATATATATATATATATATATTGTGCCCTTTTCTATAGGTCAAAATAGTCAATTACAGTAAATTATTAAAAATTTTAAATTTTAGAATATGTTCTTTAATATGTTAATTATATTAAATTAAATATGTTATAAAGTACAATTTGAAGCTAAAGAAAATACGTAGTATATAAAATTATAGCGAATCATTTAAAAATAGTTATGTAAAGCTTTAAATATTGTTGCATATGGTTGCAAAAGCTGGTCATATTAAATAACACAGCTATAAATATTTAAAGATATATTTAAATGTTAAATTTTAATCATCTAAAACGTATAGTAATAAATATTATATTTTAAATTTATAAAGTCATATTTAATAATATAATAAAAATTGTATATTTTAAAAATAAGCTTTATGATAGTGAAAATTGTATTTGATTCTATATTTTTTAAATTGTTCTTCCAAAATTTTATAATTATTTTATTTAATATAATAAGTGTTTTAATTTTATAAATCCAGTCAGGAGAAATAGATTGAAAATCGTCTGTCTCAAATTTTATTAATCATGTGACTTATGTAATATAGAGTTGCACACACATGCTTGTTTGAATTTAGATTAACAAAGTTTGAAATATTTTTAAAGTTATATTATAGAACTGAATATAATTACTATCTATCATAGAAGTGAATATTAAATAGTTGGTATAAATTGTTTCTAAATGTTTTAAATAATGTAATAAAGACGAATACAGTCATAATATAAAAATTAAATATTTTGTTTTAATAAAACTAGATAAATTGAATATTAAGAGTGGAATAGGTTATTAAAGATTATTTTAAAAGTTATTTTAAATGTTCAAATAATTTTGATAAAGTAATAATTGATTTAAAAGTAATATTTTAAATAATATTTTGGGTTTATTACGTCATAAATTTTTATTTTAAAAATTTAAGTCTGCAAGTTTGCAAAATATGTAAATTTGATCTCAAACTAAAAGAGAGAAATGACCAATCAAATGACGTATTTTCTAGAATATAAATACGAATTGCATGGGGGGGGGTATCAGGGGAGATTAATAATGGATTGAAACCAGAGAAAGATATATTAATAGGTATCAAAGAGATAGTATTTTAAAATTTTTATTTTAGTCAATTTTTTTAGTCTTTCTATAGTTTTTTTGAAAAACTAATTGTATTTTTAAAAGTATTTGAAAAGAGAGTTTAAAAATAATATATTTTAGAAACTGTAAAATGTTTGCTAAGTTTTAACGTTTGCTTACAGGTTATTTTATTCTAAGTTTAACCTAGAACTCCATGAAAGATGGATATACTATGAAATAAAATGATATAAATTCTAATAATGTAAAAATGTTTGGAATATTTGTTGATACGCTTCATTAATGTTCACCGGAAAACTGTTTTAGTACTAAAAACACATAGGATATTATGGATGCAATAGAAAGTATTTGCTGTCTAAAAAATTTGTGACACATTATTATTTATAGCTTATCCAAGGTTTAAAAAAGTATAAGATACTATATCTTATGAATTGTTCATAGAATATCATAATGAAAGGAATAAAATGTTTAGTCCTTTTTGAAGGAAACATTTTTCTAAAAAAAATATATTTTGAAAGAATTAAAGGAAGAAATTACAGAGAAGATTTTATTAAAAGCATTGTGATATATAAAACTTCTAGTCCCAGAAATATTAAAAACACATCTTTAGAAGTATTTGTTTTAAAGCATTTTATTAAGAATAAAAACCTATATAAAAAGTGAACATATAGTTAAATAAAAAGATGGATCCATGAAAATACAAATAGTACTTAAAAGTTTTATCGGATAACTAAAGTTAAATTGGATGGAGTGATGCATCAGATGCACTGGCAGAGAATATTGAATAAACTTCGTGGGAATAATTCTTTAATATTACAGTTTAATAATTATCATTCTGAACCGTAAAGACCCGGTATTATTTTCTATAAACTTTACTAAAATGGATTAATAATTAATGGAGAACATTTTAAAAACTCTAGAAAAAATAATAAACATTTTGGACTTATCATGAACTATTGTCGAGCAAATACGTAATTATAGTTTTTGATTTATTTTATTTTATTAACTTAGCTTAAATGTAACTTTTCTATATTTTTTATAAGATTAGGAAAACATAAAACTTTAATTTGTTAATAACATATAATTTTATAATATAATAATGTAATAATTTAGATAAGAATATTTTTAGATAAAGTGTATGGATGTATATTTTCTTTATGTATGCAATGTTTTATATCCAAGTGGATGAAGGAAGCCTACTGTACATGATGACCAGATAAAGGTTATTTGGTAATGATAATGAATATTAATAATTTATAATGTATATTCTTTGTTTTCTTTTAGATTATTTATGAATAGTGAGAATGGAGTATAAATGTTTTTTAATTATAAATGTAAGCGCATTTTTCATACAACATTTTAAAAACATTATGAGATTAAGATAGATTTAGAAATATGCATACAATGATTTTTATATTAGTGATATAATCCAACATAGTAACAAATATTTATGTGATTCTTTTAAAACTTTTCATGTTATTGGATATTCAAATGTTATCTGATTAGATTGTATATGATTAAACATACAGAATAATGAAATAAGCAAACTTTTTTATGGAACAGTGAGATTGCTTTTTTAAAATTATCAATGAATTTTATTTATTGTTTTTGTAAATGCAGATAGTTATTTATCGATGTAAGATGTGGAAAATCTCGAGAAATAATAGTGAGATAGTGGCTTGGAAGTACTTGGGCAGACAGGAAACCAAGATGATGTTTTTTTAAAAAAATAGGATGTTATAAGGAATGTGAATAATAGTTATAATCTTCGTGTAGATATCAGCATAGATAACAAAGCCCTATGACTGGTACACATTTATTTGGACAGTGTTTATATTTCTTTAAATATTTGATGTTCTAATAAATCTGAAGGAATAGCTTTAACATCGTTTATGTACTAGAGGATATTAGACAGGTAAATGTCATACCTCTATATCTAGTTAATGCACTGTGCCATGATTTTGAGATATGTTATGAGTGATACTCTAGCTTTCTTCCTTAAATCTTATGCATCTGTTTCGCTATCTTTATTTCATGTAACTGCATCGTTTAGTAAGATATTTTTAAAAAGAAATGGTAAATAATTTAGAGCTTAGGTTATGCTATCGTTTTGTATAAGATTGGTTTATTTGCTTATAAGGAACAGAATTTTATAACTTAAAATTGAAGGTCCAATGAATCCTAAAGGAAAGGAAAGAATCATACAATATATTTTGAATTTATTTCGGAAATGAAATATAAATTTTTAGAATAGAGTATCTAAACAAAGATATTTTCTTTAAAATGTTAATAATTTTTGAAAGTTTATTATGTTATTGTTTAGAAAGATAAGTATTGCATATTTTTAAAATACAATAGTACAATGTAAATGATATAGGGAATATGCATAGTGTATTTTTATTTATTGAATAACAGGAATATATTGATAATTACACTTATATCATATTAAAGTAAGGCTAAATGGGAATATGTTGTGTTTAGTAAACAAAGTGTGATAAGTGATATCTACTAAAATCTAGTAATAAATTATTAGACAGATAGTATGTAACATCTTTGACATTGCAAGATGAAATTTGTTTTAATATTTTGAGAAATCCATACTCATTATAATATTAATTTTGTTTTCGGTGGAATGTTTTTTCTACAAATGTGTTTTTAAAAATAATATAGTTTAATAATATTAAGGATGAAATATTTTGCTAATAAAATAAATAAATATATTTGTAATAAGTTAACCATAACGAGAAACCAAATGGAAACATTTTTATTTTGTCTTAAGTCTAAATAAAGACATAACTAAATATAAATTATTTTTTATAACCCAGTAGATAAAAGTGTAAAGTATAAAATAAGGATATCCATTGTAAATAGTGTACATAAATTATTTATTTTATTTTGTTGTTTTTAATAAACTTTTTTAAAAAAATTTTTTCAAAATTTTTGTGTCTGAATTGTTTATTTCTCCACTTCATTGCATGAAATCACGATATATTCATAATAATTGAAACAAATATATAATTTTGCACAAAAAGATAAATAAAGAATTATTTTTAGAATTTAAATATTTTATTGGTATTCTTTTAATTAAATAATCATAATTTTACATTGTTTTATTGGTCATAAATTAATTATCACAATAGTATATTGAATTATATGCTATCAGTTGCCATACATACTTTTATTTGTCAGATTATCAAATGATACCACGTGTTTATTATATTATTACATGAAGATATAAGATCATATTTTATTATTTTATTATGGTGATAAAATTATAGTATAAGAAAAGATATACAGAATTAGTTATACAATGAAGAATATTATTATTAGTTTCAGTGTAGTAGATTATGACATAAAATTCCCTTCTCATATTTTACTACTGTAATTTTAAATTAACTTAGAATAAATTTATGAACCTGAGATTTTATAAAGCTAAATTTTTATAAATAGAAGATTAAGATGTAATTATTAGCTTAATCTTAGTGAGTAGAAGTTATTAAAGTCGTAAGAATACTGTGAGTTTGTTATTTGAAATAGTAATAAGGGGGGTAGTGTTCTTATGCCATTGAGGTAGTATCCTGTAGGATATTGGTTCAATGTAATCTATCTTGTTACCTGTATTTTCACTTCAAGTCTCATGAAAATATTAAATATTTATTTAATCTATTTTTATAAACTGAACCTTATTCGTATTTTAAGTTTGAGTTAGTGAAATATTTAATTTTAATGCTGAATATTTTATTTATTAATTATTAACTGAGCTAGAACCCGTTTTATTTATATCATATACTATTCTGAAGTGAAGATGCACAAAGGCACGGTTAGAATATATATATATATAATTGAAATATAAATTTAACGGTTTACAAACTATTACAAACAATCCTTAAATCTGCAGAAGTATTTTCGGTTATTTTTTTAAAAATTTAATCGCAGTTGAAGCAGGTTTAAGAAATGAAACAAAGTATTCTGCGGATTTAAGGATTGTTTGTAATAGTTTGTAACCTGTTAAATTTATTATTTCAATTATACTTATAAATTTGTTTTTAATTAACTGGCATTATATATATATATCTTTGATTTAACTCGCATATTATTATACTTTTCTTTTATTTTTTCGTGTCATATCGGCCAGGCTGCGAACCCGCAACCCAGGCAACTGCTTGTAAGGTTATTGTGTTGACCTCTCGACCATCGAAGCAAGACCTTTTCATTTATTTTAAATCAATATTTTCAAGTTTTTAAAATCAGTATAATTATTATTCTTTAAAACAATTATTCTTTAAAAACATTATTTTCTTATGTTTTATTTGATAAATCATTTATTTGAATAATTGTATTTTATTTTATGCATTAATTATTTCAATAAATATGTTTTCCAAAAGTATATTTCAATATTATAAATGTATTTAAATTTTCTTTAAGATGATATTTAAATATTTTAAGTCAAGAAGACATTTACATGGCATGATTGGCATACTGAGTTACTGCTGCTGTTAATTGGGCATGTTTTCAGATTTTCCTGGGCTTTTCACATTGTTGGAGAGAGGAAGAAGTATGTTCTACTCACTCATGGTGTTTTCCAAATTAATAATGTGCTTTTCCATTATTCATTTTTCAGTATCAAAAATTTTTTTCTTCTGTTGATGATAACTGCATTTTCCAACTAGGTTATTTTAGAATTCCAAAAAGTAATAACTTGCATGGCTGTGACTACATATTTTCAACATGTATCACTCTAGAACATCCTCATAACTGATTGTACTGTAATTGTAACTTATCTAACTGTAACTGTCTCTTATTTAATTAAGCAGCTCCTTTAATTTCTTTTGCTTCCCACATTTTATTATCAACCAACATGTTTTTAAGCAACACCTGATTAAGATCCCAAGACAAGAAGGTGATGCTATCATTAAGTGTTTTTACATATAAATCTGAAAACATAGAGCTCTAAAATAAATTGTATCTGTGATATTTTAAATGGAAGATTTATTAATTAATGATAAAGATTTATTAATTAGATTCACCTTTATTTTACCTTTATTTTTATTTATTTTTATAACACAGTTGGAAAAGTGACTCTAATTCACAGTCACTTGCATCTTTATTTAAATTTTTATTTACTGAACAATGTCTGTTTCATTTTTAATTTAAACTACTTTAACTGGGAAGGAAAAATATATATGGAAGTAATGTGTCTTTTTCATTACCCCCCCATTAAATTTTGGGAAAAATTACCTGGAAATACAATTTCATTCCACACAGAATAAATGTTATTACTCATTATTGTGTCTCTACTGGAATGAGATTGGCTGATGAAATAGATAAAATGAGATGGGAAAAATGAATACATAAACTGTAGCCTCCAATGGCAGGATAAGCAGATGGCCAAACATGGATACTACCAATAACAATGCCTCATGACATCAAAAAAATACCTCATTTTAAGCACTGCCTCTCCTTGTACCTAGAAAACATTCAAATAAGAGTTGAAGCCAGATAATATATTAAACATTGAGCCAGCCCTGCTCATCTCATTTGATTCTTAGGGGCCTATTCATGTAGTCTTTTAGTGATATCTATTAATCACTGCTGGAATACTTTAGAAGCTCAACATCTTGGTAAGAATAGTGACAAGCATATACTTAAAATTATCATGAACCCAATACATCCAAGTAGCCCTGCTCAATCATCCACCCAACTCAACATGAAAGACACAAAATCATGCCTCACTACATCTCACTCATGAACATCTTCCATCAGCTACCTTTGCTTCATTGTTCAGGATTGTAGCTGCATTCTGGTTTAGGAGATTGATAATCATGATCAATTCTCCTATAATGCCCTTTTGTGTTATGTGGTGATATACTTCTATTTTGTTTTTTTTTGGGTATTTCTCAGACCATATATCATCCTGGTGACTTTTACCAACATTTCTTCACAGGTCATCATTACTATTTGATCTTTTTATTACCCATGTCTGGTATGGGCTATGTATACTTCCTATTAATTTTCTTTTCTGCCTCTGTGTCCATGATGATACTCCATTTCTTTGGTCATAATATCATGGTGGTGGGTCATAGTTGCTATAGTTTCTTGGAGGCAATTTTCTTTTATAATTGATAGCTCCTACTCTTGGCCCATTGAGACTTTTATATGGATAATTATTTAGCAGTTTGCATTGTTTTTCTTTGTTTATTGATGTACCACAGTTGTCATATGTGATTAACAGTTCAGCCTCCATATCAATAGATCTATTATATGTTCCAATCAGCATCCTCTTTATATAACTTGGAAAGCTGTGGAAGATAAACCTGGTAATTTGTAATTTTGATAAATGGTTAGATGTCAGGGCTCATAATTTGGCCACCCTTCTTTTAAAACAGGAAAATATGGCTCTCCAGTTGGACATTTTTCTTGGGACACCTATTACTTAATACCCTCTTTGAAACCAGAAAAAAATGTAGGCTGAATGAACAGGGAGTGCCACCATGCTTGTGCTGTTTCTTGAAGATAGCTACAAGATATTACCAGTTTTGCCTCTTTCATCAAGGCATTTATTCTGAAATATTTCTCCAGAAATTGGAGGTACTCAATAGGTAATTTATTATAGTTCTCTACAAAAGTTTGTATTTTGAGGAACTGATTCACTATTTCTGGCATATGGTTGATTATAGTTATTTCATAATGTACTGGTCAGTTTTGTCTGTTCATATAACAAGATCTAGCATCTAGGCAAAATTACCTGTAATTCAAATCATGTGCAAGATACATGAGTCAGGAATACTCATGATATCTGCCTTATCTGTCTATTTTCCAGATCTACCAACTTATTTGCAACAATTCCGATGATACTGATTTAATTTATCTCTCTCTACTGGCATCACAAAGTGGAGACACAAAAAGACTCTAATGACATTATATAATGGAATATTTTAGCATTAAATAGAAGATTGACCCATTTAAAGGTCATGATCTTTAATATTAATTATATCTATAAGATTAGTGGGATATCATCTAGTCAGGGTGAGCATAATTTAATAATTAAGATATTAATATTAAAATACAAAAAAACAATGATTCTGCAAGTTTATGATATATATATATATAATAAATAAAGTTTGATATCTGTATTCGTTTCACAATATATGTAATATACAAATCAATATATATATATATCAAAATACAGTACAATTTATATAAATTATATTCTTTTAGAAGTACTTTCGACTATACACTTTGTAGTCTTTATCAACTATATAACGTTGAATAATCAAAACGAGACAACCCTTAACAATACCCATAGTTCAATTCAGATTTCCCATAATTCTTTTATCTTAACATTTGATGACTGGCGATTCATTAACATTTGATGATTTCTTGAAATCAACATAGCCTCTTTTATTTTACGTTTATTATGACAACGTTCAATTTGAATAATTTTCATATTTTTATAATCAAATTTAAATCCATATTGACAAGATTTATTATGATCAAATATAACAGATGATGAAGGTTTATTTACATCTGTTCCATATTGATTCTCTTTTTGAATTCTATTATATAAAAGCATATGTTCTTTTATTCTCTTCTCAAATGTACACTTAGATTCACCAATGTATTGTACGCTGCATCCACATATCAATCTATATATAATAGAATTTTGATTAAACTTTGAATTTTGAATTTTAGAATTATTAAGCAATCTATTTATGTTATTTGTAGAGAAAAAAGCAATATGACACAAACCATTATAAATTTTCCTAATAAACTTGACCTGCTCATCTGATATAAATGGCATTGAAATCCATTTCATTTTGATATTTTTATTTTTAATTTTATTATAGTGTTGATTTCTTTTAAATCCTTTAATAATATTAGCAATAGCATTTTTATAATAACCAATTTTCAACAAGTCATTAACAAATAAATGTACATTTTTAATTTTATCACTAGAATATTTGCTTAATTTTTTTCATTTCGAAATAAGAATGATTTCAATCCAGACAGCTTATGACACATAGGTACATGTGATTCATATGGAATAAAACCTCTAGTTTTAATTGGTTTAATTAACATAAGTTTATCCAAACTGTAATCATTAAGAGTAACTTGAATATCTAAGAATTTTATGGAATTGTATTTCTCTTTAGTTATAACCCATTTTATATCCTTAATCTCATTTAATTCACTAAATAAATTGATTATTAATTCTTGTTTTCCACAAATAAAAGCATCATCCACATATCTATGATATACTTTAATTTCTTGGTATTTCAATTGTTTTAAAATTTTACTTTCATATGTTGATATAACAAAATTACAAATTTGAGCAACAGCAGGAAGACCCATTGGCCAACCAAAATTCATTTTATAATATTCATTATTAAAATTAACATAAATATTTTTATCAATAAACTGCAATACTTTTATAATAAAATTTATAATATCAGACTTTACATTTTTTGAAACAAGAGCATTATAAATAATATTAATTGACTCTATTCTATCTATTGATCCATACATTTCATTTATATCAAAAGTACAAATTGTGTCATGTAAATCTATATTTATATTCTTAATTTTATCTACAAAATCAACCGATGATGAAACAGTATATTCTCCAAAACCTAAAATATCTTGAAGTAATAATTCAATATATCTACATGTTTGATAATAATATGCACCACCAAAATCAACCATCAATCTCAATGGATAATTTTCTTTATGTAGCTTTATTTTCGAAAATATCCTAGGGCAAATAGTAGATGATGGATATAAGTTATAATATGTATGACTATCAATAGCTTTATTCTTAGCTTTTTTTAAAATTTCATTTATAAATTTCATGCGAGATGTATCAATACTTATTATTTCACTATTTTGAAATTTAAGCTTTTTCATTATATAGTTGATAAAGACTACAAAGTGTATAGTCAAAAGTACTTCTAAAAGAATATAATTTATATAAATTGTACTGTATTTTGATATATATATATATTGATTTGTATATTACATATATTGTGAAATGAATACAGATATCAAACTTTATTTATTACATATATAATGGATTTAAAGATTCTAAGTAAAACGTGGATTTTAAAAGAATGGCGGAAGGTAACGTTAAAGATTATTACGTTAAAATGTAGATTAAACTTTTTAAATGCCTGTCATGATTTAGAAGTTTTCCCGAATTGCTGTTTAGTAAAAATAAACAAATCGTGCAAATTATCAGATAAAATTACTAACGATATAAAGGAAATTATTTTAAAAAATATAATTAAGCAATGCAAATGTTTGCTATTTCGTCAACGGAAATATTTAACGGCTTTAAATCATTTTATTTTGATGAAAAATTGTGATGATTGGTTTAACTATAAGTGTTTTTTTCAAAAAATTTTTACTAAATTTTATTTAAAAAATGTTGATAAATTTAACAAGAAAATTGAACATTTGTTTCATAAAAATTTTCCTGATAAAATGAATGATCAAAATTATGTGAACTTGTCTGGTATAAATTTGGATTTCAGTCAAAAATATATTTTAAATTTCGGATCGAAATATGTTGGTGGTAGATGGAAAGATTGTAATCTTGAATTGAATTCTGCAATAGAACATTCATTTAGTGTGATTAAGTGTGATGCGAATATTTGTAATAACATAGTTAAAGAAGTTAAAAATAAAAACTTTAAATATAATAAGAATGATAAATGGTTAAGTCAAATTAATAAATTTAAAAGTTTCCTATTAAATAATGACTTAGTGTGTTTAAAGGAGGACAAGGGCCTTCGTATGTGTTTGTTTACAAGAGCGAAATATAATGAAAAAGTTATGGATCAAATGAAAAAGCTTAAATTTCAAAATAGTGAAATAATAAATATTGATACATCTCGCATGAAATTTATAAATGAAATTTTAAAAAAAACTAAGAATAAAGCTATTGATAGTCATACATATTATAACTTATATCCATCATCTGCTATTTGCCCTAGGATATTTTCGAATATAAAGCTACATAAAGAAAATTATCCATTGAGATTGATGGTTGATTTTGGTGGTGCATATTATTATCAAACATGTAGATATATTGAATTATTACTTCAAGATATTTTAGGTTTTGGAGAATATACTGTTTCATCATTGTTTGATTTTGTAGATAAAATTAAGAATATAAATATAGATTTACATGACACAATTTGTACTTTTGATATAAATGAAATGTATGGATCAATAGATATAATAGAGTCAATTAATATTATTTATAATGCTCTTGTTTCAAAAAATGTAAAGTCTGATATTATAAATTTTATTATAAAAGTATTGCAGTTTATTGATAAAAATTTTATGTTAATTTTAATAATGAATATTATAAAATGAATTTTGGTTGGCCAATGGGTCTTCCTGCTGTTGCTCAAATTTGTAATTTTGTTATATCAACATATGAAAGTAAAATTTTAAAACAATTGAAATATAAAGAAATTAAAGTATATCATAGATATGTGGATGATGCTTTTATTTGTGGAAAACAATAATTAATAATCAATTTATTTAATGAATTAAATGAGATTAAGGATATAAAATGGGTTATAACTAAAGAGAAATACAATTCCATAAAATTCTTAGATATTCAAGTTACTCTTAATGATTCTTACTGATTACAGTTTGGATTATCTTATATTAATTAAACCAATTGAAACTAGAGGTTTTATTCCATATGAATCACATGTACCTACGTGTCATAAGCTGTCTGGATTGAAATCATTCTTATTTCGAAATGAAAAATTATGCAAATATTCTAGTGATAAAATTAAAAATGTACATTTATTTGTTAATGACTTGTTGAAAATTGGTTATTATAAAAAATGCTATTGCTAAAATTATTAAAGGATTTAAAAGAAATCAACACTATAATAAAATTAAAAATAAAAATATCAAAATGAAATGGATTTCAATGCCATTTATATCAGATGAGCAGGTCAAGTTTATTAGGAAAATTTATAATGGTTTGTGTCATATTGCTTTTTTCTCTACAAATAACATAAATAGATTGCTTAATAATTCTAAAATTCAAAATTCAAAGTTTAATCAAAATTCTATTATATATAGATTGATATGTGGATGCGGCATACAATACATTGGTGAATCTAAGTGTACATTTGAGAAGAGAATAAAAGAACATATGCTTTTATATAATAGAATTCAAAAAGAGAATCAATATGAAACAGATGTAAATAAACCTTCATCATCTGTTATATTTGATCATAATAAATTTTGTCAATATGGATTTAAATTTGATTATAAAAATATGAAAATTATTCAAATTGAACGTTGTCATAATAAACGTAAAAAAAAAGGCTATGTTGATTTCAAGAAATCATCAAATGTTAATGAATCGCCAGTCATCAAATGTTAAGATAACAGAATTATGGGAAATTTGAATTGAACTATGGGTATTGTTAAGGGTTGTCTCGTTTTGATTATTCAACGTTATATAGTTGATAAAGACTACAAAGTGTATAGTCGAAAGTACTTCTAAAAGAATATAATTTATATAAATTGTACTGTATTTTGATATATATATATATATATATATTGATTTGTATATATATATTGTAACCATATATTTTAGCATAAAATATAATAATTGATGTAACTATTATTAAAAAATTTCTCTATCTTCTTTGGTGATTTGATTGGCTTGATTTGCACTTTGAACAGATTACTCTCTTACATTATTTTAATAAATTTAAATTTGCTTCGTTCCATATCCTAATTCATATCAAAATGTTTAACTTTTAAAAATTTTTAACAACACATTAAATTTGGTAAAATAGTATTAAAATATAATACTTTATTTTTATTTGTTTAAAATGATCTTAAAAATTATTTCATTTGAATTAACAAAAAACCATTTGTTCAATTAAATTAAATTATTAAAAATAAATACAGTAATTACGTATGCGTCTCAATGTAAAAAAAGAAAAGAGCGCGAATTTAAGAGAAGATCGTCTGGTAGTTTGCTTTTGGAGAGAGAGAAAGAAAAGAAAATGATAAGAAGGCAAATGGTGTAAATTTGATAAGCTTATTTTAAAATAGTTAACAAGTAAACGGATTACCACAAATTTTCTATAAATGTAAAAAATAATATCGTGGTATTTAATTATAAGATGAATTGCTAAATTTAAAAGTCTGTTCAAGTTGGCTGGCCAAGTGGATCCAATCACCGGTAATAATTTCCCAATATTACATTTAAAATGTCGGAGCTTCCCAGTTTAAAAGAATTAATTGCAAGAATTTGGTATGTTTTAAAATCTTTATTGTTCTACAATTTGAAAAATTTAAATAAGTATTTTAATTACAGAAGTTTTATGAATATGAAAATTTGCTTTTTAAAAAAGAAGAAGTTTAAATTAAAGTAAAATGTTAAAGTTATCAACATATTTAATTATTTCCATTTTCAAATTCTAATAAAAATATAGTATTGATTGATATTTAACTTTATAATGCCAGTAATATATTATCTAGTTAATTTGTTTGTCATTTGAATAATAAACAGTCTTCAATAATTGATCAAAGCTATTTTCTAATTTTATCGTCAGTGTGGAATGATTAAATAAATTGCTATAATTGTTATTCCTAGATTTAAGCGTGGATAAATAAATATTTAGCATGGATGTAATAAACTTGGAACATTTTAATAGAGAAATGTAGAAATTAATAACTTTTGAAAAACATTTTCATTTAAGTTCTGCGTGTCATGTTTTTGAAATTGTTTCTTGTTTATGGAGCCACGTAAAATTATTAATCTAATATTGCTGATAATAATTAACACAAATGGATAAAATTACATGTATGGAATTCAACTATAATTATAGCTATTACTTCGTACATTTATTGTTTGACACATCGTACATGGATTTCACGGATCATATTTGTCGTTATAAAATGCTCTACAATCTAATTTGTGACACACACACCTGCTAAAATTCATATATTGAACTCTAAAATGCTATACATTTAATTTGTATCACACACACACCTCTTAGATTTTATGCATTTGATGAATAATTCATTACTTAAATTTTATCGTTATATGAACTTGCATGTGAAGTTCATAAGTTATATTTTATTAAGTTTAAATTAATAGGGGTTGAATAAAATACTTATTCAAGAGAATAACGCTTGCAAAAAGGGCTTGAAAAGTACTAAATGAATTCATGAGGTGTATCAATCTTTGTGAGGTATTTTGTGAGTCTTTCCAGATTTATATTCCTATGCTAATATTACTTATATTGCATTACACATGTTTTATTTTAAGTAAGATAAGTTAGTACATTAGTTGTCCTGATTAGTGTAACATTTTATTATGCAAGAACCCACATTTGTTAAAGTGTTAGTGTTTTCTGAATGATCAGAGTAACTGAGGAGGATGATTTTGGACTTTAATGTGAAGTAAATAGTAATGTTGTTTTTTAATGTTGAAAGGCATTAATCTGTGCCGGTGGTTAATCCGCAGATTATTTAATTGCCATTTTTTGTATTTTACATTCATTCCAGTGCTGGTGGTTAATCCGCGGAATTGTGTAATTATACGTATTACTTTATGATGGTGTATCAATCCACAAAGTGTTTAGTATTATTTAATTCCCATGTGTAGATGAATACATCCACAGGAATATGTTTTGCTTCATAGATATAAGTTGGGCAAAGTATTTTAGTTAATCTGCTAAATCATCTTCTTCCATTTGTAAGCATAATTCATAGGTTAGATCATCAAATTGTAGCAGGACATTCTATTCAAGTTACTTCATAATAATTAACTGTCGGTTGATTATTATTTACCGGAGTGTAAGTTTACATTTTCATTTTATTTAATGATTACATTATAGCTAAATATTACAGATATAATATTATTTATTATATTATTATAAGTTTGCGATATGGATTTATTGAATCTGGAAATGACATTAAATATTTCATGAGTTGATGTGGAATTTAGTATAATTTGCTCAAGATTCATTATATCAAATTGAAATAAGGTATGATTAGGTTTTTAAAACCGTACCTATGATATGTTAGTGAAGAAAGTCGATGGAATTATAATTTATTTATTTTATTTGTTTATTTATGTTTTTTAATTATAACATTGGAATTAATTATTTATTATTCATAAATTTGTAAATAAACGTTGATTTATAATTAAACTTACTGTGTCGTTGCTATGTGTCATTCTTAAAATCAGAAATCATAAACCTTGGATAGAGCATACATTGAAGCACATACCATTGTCAACATGATATCAGAGTTTAGTAATATTTTGAGAAAACATTTGGATGCTTTTCGTCTTTGGTAGTTTATGATGAGTAAGGTACAATAAAATCCCATTTACCTTTTCCATCATTTTGGCTTTGCATAGTTGATTCTAGTATACAATATAAATTAATTATTAAACCTGTAAACAAATTTACCAAATAATGATATGATTGAAAATATTTACTTAACATTTTAAATTGTCATTTGTCAGTATAAAAAGAGTCTCAGTGATATAGTAAACTATAAAAAGATCCCAAGTATTTATGTTTATTTATTGCAAAGCTTTACCTGGACTAGCATTTGTATTAGAAATCATATAGATGGTTTAAAATTTCATAATCGTATGTAGTTTTACAAATTCTGCCATCTTGTACATGGTCGGCCATCGGATCTCATACAATAAAATCGCAAATTAAGGTTTGTAACAGAATAACATTGCACTTATAATTTTTTTACTGTATTTCATCATACTACTATGATAGGTCATCGCGGTATATCCTGGCTGTGATCAAATTAAATCATAAAAAGTTTATGTAGATCATTAGTTTAGTCAGTGGTAAGTTACTCTAGATGTTGGTTGTGGTCCTTGGTGCATAAAATAGATAGCATAATATGCTTTTGGATACAGCTCTTAATAGCTGACAATGTGTAGCGGGAATTGATCAGTGATCGAGGTTACGATTCTCAGTGCACTGATGTTTCGGTGATATTATGTAGTTGACCACACTTTAGAGGGTTACAAATTTTTGGTGCCACAACGTGGTCGGCTCGATATGTAAGGGTTACAAATAGAGTTGGACAGCAATCAAACGGTTACAAATTTTTGGCGCCACAACGTGGTCGGCGCGATATGTAAGGGTTACAAATAGAGTTTGGACAACAATTGAACGGTTACAATATATATATAGTGAAACAGTAAGATATGCCCTACCAATCTTAGTTTCACATTGCCTTCCTGTTTTCTACCCTCATGTCTTATTTAAAACCCTAATTTTATCGTATTAAGTGTTTACTGGATATATTTACCAAAATTACACCTAAATTTATATGTCTAATGAGGAGCCCAGGGTTTTATAATAACTAAAAGTGTTTTTAAATGGTTTTATTTTCTAACCATCCACTATATATTACATATATGCTTGTACAGTAAAATAGGTCTCATATTCTCATCTACACACATACTGCGATAATATTTTAAATTTATGAAAATATTTTATTTAAAAGTTGTTGTTTTGGAATCGATTTATTTTGTGATGTTATTTCATTATAGTTATTTGCATTTAATAAAATAATATCACTGATAAATATATTCTAGAAATTAAATTCAAAAAGAGAGTTTTATAAATGTAAAGTGTTATTTAGTTTTCAAAAACATCCCATTTTCTTTAAATCAGTGAGGGAGGAAAAGAATAATAGTGGCTTATTTTAACCATATTGGTGCCAGTTTTACTAGTAGATTTGATAAGATTAAAACAGTGTTTACGAACAAATTTTAATTAGAAAATGCAGTCCGTGTTTTCATGTGTATTAATAACCCAACGAATGGATTTTATCACTGCAGGGTTAGATGATAATCAGAGAGAGCTTATAAATGGGGCTGATTGATTGTATTAAATGATTAGAGAGAGTTATTAATAAACCTACCTGATTGTGACAGCAGAAGTTATATTTTCTGTAAATTTTGAAACTATTTTTCCGATTGCTTGTTTATTCGCATCTTTGGACCAACCGGCTTGCTTTGACAGTAAATCCATTTTAAAATCATTTAACCTGAGAATGACAGAGTAACAAGGAAGTAGGCTGTTTTCTCTCGGGAGCCCTGTGCCTCGGCCGTTCAGTATTCAAAATCTGATGTCCTGTCACCATGTCATCAAATCCAACTGATCCAGCCCAAAGAAATGCTGCTCCTGAAATCTACTAACTACTGCTGTGGAACAATGAACCAAGAAGAATCCTAAACATTACTAAAGAACATTGCTACAATTTGAGAATGCTCATGGACAGATTTGAAAAAACAAGGTAATTAAAATCAACCTGAATCTCAGAAACCTCCAAGCTATATAGCTAATAATTATTGTATATTCTTTAAATGTATCTATCTATTCAAGTGTTTTCTTATTAATGCATGCTGAACTTGTGCTTGGGTTGATTTTCTATTATATTTATCAATGTCTTATTTAAATGTAATATAATAAAATATTTCATTAATTTCTTAGGCAAATACGAGTTACGTAGGGAAGTTAAATAATGCATGGTTGCCATCTTAGTTTGTAAACTGCAAACACACATTTTCCCCTCCCATCTCTTAAATATGTTTTAAAGTATTTTCTGTATAATAAGTTTGTTAATAAGTATAACTTTGTTAAATGAGTATTTTTTTATCTTGAGTCTGTTGAGATTCTGCTGGCATTTAAAATATGAAAGTTGAGAGCGAGCTATTTCTGTTTCTTAATAAATTGCCCTTTATTTTATTAAGTCTTTTAAAATTAAACTGTGTTGCTATGCCCTTTATTTTATTAAGTCTTTTAAAATTAAACTTAGTTGCTAGTAAATGTGCATGGGTGCTGGAATCCTACTGTTGGAAAGGGTCATCATCATTTAAATCCATCTGCTTATTTTACTCCATGGTTCCCAGTACAGTGCTACAATGGTACCTGGGAATTATTCCATGTATGTGCCCACAGTTACGAAGCTCCTGGGTGCGGGCCAGGCTTGAGCTGTGAGTGGGCTAGAGAAGTGTCAAATAAAAGGTGAAATGCCTATCCATGCCAAGACCGTTTGTCATATTTTAAAGTTGCATACTCATAAACTGCACCCCTCCTTGGCATATATTCGCTGGAACCACTGTATATTTCCCTTATTAATTATTAAAATAATTCTATTTAAATGAATTTCAAATCCGTTCAGTATAGCTCAATCTTATAATCTAGTTAATCACTTTGCGAGTGACCCTCAATCTCCATTTATGTTTCCGATTATAAATATTTTAGAATATTTCAAACTCTGTTAGACTTTACATGACTCGTATATGCCTACCATGTCACTATATTTTAGACATGTTATCTAAACGAACCCAAGTATGACGTATCAGTCATCTAGTTATTTATTGTATATCACTATCCAATTTATATTGCTAAATTATTTTATTATTAAATTATTAAAATCTTATTTGTAATTTTTTTTTCTTTATTTATTCAGGGTGCAATATAAATTACATAGCACATTAGATTTATCTTGGGCACATCTATAAGTTACTGTAAATGAACCTAGTGCTATTTTAGATTTAGAGTCTTTTGTTTGCTTTTTCATCACCGGCACCAGCATGAAATTATACTATTAGTAGCATCAAATGTGTTATCACATAGAGGGCATTGTGGAGTTTATACTTTGGATTCGAACTTGGGATTTCTGGGAGGTAACTCTCCTAGTGTTGAGTTCTTTGTCCCCGGTTTAAATTCTGCAGTGTGTTAGTGAGATAGACATGTTTTGACTGTTACATAGTATTTTTTTTCCGGGTCCATGGTGCTTTACAATGTGAGGTTTCGATTTAATTACCCACAAACCCCTGATAGTATTTAGTTCATTAATTACCCATTTCCTGTAGTTCAATATTTTCAATATTGTGATTTATATTTTAAGCTATTATATGTATTTTGTTTGGCTTGGGCATTTAGACAATCACTTGGAGATTTCAGTTTAATATAGTACGACACGAGCAATATATATGTAAAATTTTGTCAGCTCTGGTCGTGTTATAAAAATATATGTGTGCTAATTACTGTACTAAATATAATTTAAAAAAAATAGTGCAACATATATAGTTTTTTATCGAATAAGATTTGTAAAAATAAAAATATATGATTGTCTAATTGAACGTCTGGAGTCAAACAAAATATGTAAATTAAATATCCCTGGTGGAGGTTAATGATATAGATATTGCCACAGATGGTATTGCAACTTGAAATAACGATGATGAACAGATTGGCTCAGGCATGTAAAGCTGTAAAATTCAGATTTGGTCAATTTATGTATAGCTACTTATGTAAACAAGTTTCTGTAAAAATAATAATGATAATAATCTTTTGTAAATCTATCTATCTGATATCATTGAACAAGTGGGAATGACTGTGAAATACCCATTGAGATACCCGAGTCTAACAAATAATTAAATAGTGCACCACCAAACAGTTGAGTAAGCAGCAGAAGAAATCTGAATAATAAAATAATAATATTTTGTTTCATATTTCCAAAATAACAAAGAAGCAGCATAATGAAATCAGTACAGGACAAAACAAAGATGCACAGAAAGGCCAGAGACCAAGTGGAAGACAGCCAGTCACCATTATTTGATTAAAGAAAAAAATTAGTTAAAAGAACTTTAACAAAAAAATACATATATAAAAATATAGCAAATAATAATATCAGAAAATTAGTGATCCAGAATTGCCATTTACAGTTAAGAATTATAATAACATTTCAGAACAATAAAATCAAAATGGAAGAGTTAGAACAAAAAGACATAGACTCATCCGGAGTTCCCGAATCTCCAACACCAGTAGCAGAAATAAGCCAGCAAACAACAAATACAGACTTTCAAATTAAATATATAGAAGAACTCTTCAGATGACAAGCTGAAGAAGCCAGAACCAGGCATGAAGAGGACCAAATAGAAAAGCATGAAATGAGAGAACTGATCATATTCCTACTTAATGAAGTCAAAGATCTCCATGAGAAACAGGGAGTGCTTCAACAAACACCCAATGAGAAACATGAAAGAGAAGAGAGGCTCACACCAAGATTATATTTGGAAAATTTAGTTATAAAAACAGACGACAATAATAATGGAACAAAAGAAGAGGAAGAGTGTGATCAAAACAAAACCACTCTAAAAATTCCACTACCAATCAATGAAGAGAAAAATACTAAAAGCCCTGAAATCACCAATATCCATAGAGTCATGATGCCTGATCCAAGCATTCAAACCCAGTTGGCCAAGGTCATCCACATCAGGATATTTCAAGGGGAGATTGGAGAAAACCCTAATTTGCACATAGATAGCTTGAAAAAACTTTTTTACATTCTCTGAAAAGGAGCCAAAAAAACAAATTGCTATCGCCACTCACCATTTACACAGCTACACGAAGGACTGGTGGAGCCTCATAAAAGAAAAACCTGGAGACTTCACTGAGTATAGCAAGGCCTTACTGAGACACTACTGGAGCGAGGAATGCCAGCATGGCATCTTCAATAGCATATCCCGAGAAAAATATGGGAGCATCAAAGAAACACACACACAATTTTATATCTGGCAGGTGAAACATCTGAGCTAGCTCACCACCCTCTCATTCTTTGATCCGCACATTATCTGCACCATCCAGAAAAACATGCCTCTGTCTATCCAACAATTGATAGCTGGAAGCAGAATTAAAGATGCAGGGGAGATGGCAGAATTTCTGACTGCATTGGGCTTCAGTCCTTGGGCCAACGAACTGCCAGACAAGGGAAAGAGGTTGCACCACCCAAGAGGACATTCTCTGAGTATGAAAGATTGGCAGTACCCACCTGATCCAGGAGAATAACAAAACATATAAAGCAAAAAACAAGGACTTGAACTTGGACACTCTTGCCTAATTTTTGACCTACAATAACTTGAATTTGGACACTTATCTACGCCTGAATTTGGACACTTTTGTATAGACTTTTAAAATTTTATATATATATATATATATATTTCTAATTTGAATTTGAACAGTCAAAAAAATGCGTTAATATATATATATATATGTTTCTAGTGAAAAAAAATGTTGAATAATGTTGAAATATGATTCGGGTATATCATTAAATCTCATTGCCCCTTGTTAAATTTTTTTTGTGCTGATATTCAAAAATACTAGTAAACACTGGGTGTAAAATCTTTTTTTTTTTTTTTTTACATACTAAGGGAATGTAAAACAGTAAGGTATGCCCTATAAATCTTAGTTTCACCTTGCCTTCCTGTTTGCTACCCTCATGCCTTATTTAAAACCCTAATTTTATCGTATTGTGTGTGTACTGGGATTATTTACCAAAATCCCGCCTAAATTTATATGTCTAATGGAGTTTTATAATAAGTAAAATTGTTTTTAAATGGTTTTAGTTTCTAATCGTCGAGTATATATTACATATATGCTTGTACAGTAAAGTAGGTCACATATTCTCATCTACACACATACTGCAATAATATTTTAAATTTATGAAAATATTTTATTTAAAAGTTGTTGTTTTGAAATCAATTTATTTTGTGAAGTTATGTCGCTATAATTATTTGCATTTAATAAAATAATATCACTGATAAATATATTCTAGAAATTAAATTCAAAAAGAGAGTTTTATAAATGTAAAGTGTTATTTAGTTTTCAAAAACATCCCATTTTCTTTAAATCAGTGAGGGAGGGAAAGAACAATAGTGGCTTATTTTAACCATATTGGCGCCAGTTTTACTAGTAGATTTGATAAGATTAAAACAGTGTTTACTAACATATTTTAATTAAAAAATGCAGTCCAAGTTTTCAAATGTATTAATAACCTAATGAATGGATTTTATCACCACAGGGTTAGATGATAATCAGAAAGAGCTTAGAAATAGGGATTATTGATTGTATTAAATGATTAGAGAGAGTTATTAATTAACCTACCTGATTGTGACAGCAGAAATTATATTTTCTGTAAATTTTAAAACTATTTTTCCCATTGCTTGTTTATTCACATCCTAGGAGCGACCAACCTGCTATGACAGTAAATCCATTTTAAAATCATTTAACCTCAGAATGTCAGGGTAATGGGGCAGTAGGCTTTTTTCCCTCAGGAGCCCTGTGCCTCGGCCGTCCATCATTCAAAATCCGATGTTCAGTCACCGTATCATCAAATCCAACTGATCCGGCCCAAAGTAATGCTGCTCCTGAAATCTACTAACTACTACTGCAGAACAATGAACCAAGAAGAATCTTAAACTTTACTAAAGAACTTTGCTATTTGAAAATGTTCATGGACAGATTTGAAAGAACACGGTAATTAAAATTAACCCGAGTTCTCGGAAACCTCCAAGCTATATAGCTAATATTTATTGTATATTCTTTAAAGGTATCTAACTATTCAAGTGTTTTCTTATGAATGCATGCTGAACTTGTGCTTGGGTTGATTTTCTATTATATTTATCAATGTCTTATTTAAACATAATATAATGAAATATTTAATTAATTTCTTAGGCAAATATGAGTTACGTAGGGATGTTAAATAATGCGTGGTTGCCATCTTAGTTTGTGAACCGCAAACACGCATTTCCCCTCCCATCTATTAAATATGTTTTAAAGTATTTTCTGTATAATAAGTTTGTTAATAAGTATAACTTTGTTAAATGAGTATTTTTTTATCTTGAGTCTGTTGAGATTCTGCTGGCATTTAAAATATGAAAGTTGAGAGCAAGTTATTTCTGTTCCTTAATAAATTGCCCTTTATTTTATTAAGTCTTTTAAAATTAAACTGTGTTGCTAGTAAATATGCATGAGTGCTGGAATCCTACTGTTGGCAAAGGTCATCATCGTTTAAATTCGTCCTCGTATTTTACTCCACGGTTCTCAGTACAGTGCTACAATGGCACCGGTGAATTATTTCATGTATGTTCCCACAGTTACGAAGCTCCTGGGTGCAGGTCAGGCTTGAGCCATGAGTGGGCTAGAGATGCCCCAAATAATAGGTGAAATGCATATCCATGACAAGACCTTTTGTCATATTTTAAAGTTGCATACTCATAAACTGCACCCCTCCTTGGCATATATTCTCCGGCACCACCATATATTTCTCTTATTAATTATTAAAAAAATTCTATTTAAATTATTTTCAAATCCATTCAGTATAGCTCAATCTTATAATCTAGTTAATCACTTTGCGAGCGACTCTCGATCTCCATTTATGTTTCTAATTATAAATATTTTACAATATTTCAAACTCTGTTACATTTTACATGATTCGTATATGCCAACCATGTCACCATATTTTAGACATGTTATCTAAATGAATCCAAGTACGAGGTATCAGCCATCTTGTTATTTATTGTATATCGCTATCCAATTCATATTGCTAAACTATTTTATAATCAAATTATTAAAATCTTATTTGTAAATTTATTTCTTTTCTTTATTTATTCAGGGTGCAATATAAATTACATAGCACATTAGACTTATCTTGGGCACATCTATAAGTTACTGTTAAACGAACCTAGGGCTATTTTAGATTTAGAGTCTTTTGTTTTCTCCCTGATCACCGGCATGAAATTATACTATTAGTAGCATCAAATGTGTTATCACATAGAGGACATTGAGGAGTTTGGACTTTGGATTCAAACTTGGGATTTCTGGGAGGTAACACTCCTAGTGTTGAGTTCTATGTCCCGGGTTTAAATTCTGCAGTGTGATAGCGAGATAGACATGTTTTGACTGTTACAATATATACAATTTATTAATTTAAAGAAACATGCATAAATACTTGTTTTATTATTTTATTAATCATCATTGGCATCTTGATGTACATATAATTTGAAGGACATCTAGATGGTAGCAGGTAAATCATTTGACATTTGTTTATAACTTAGAAAATGACAACATAGATTATTATTCTATTTTAGAAAATGACAACATAGATTATTATTCTATTTTATAACAGCTAGCTTATATGCTAATACTTTATAAATATATTGATGAACAGTTGATTTAGTGCTATGAGGAAATATATTTGCGAGATACCAATTCATCCTTAGAAAGAATAAAATATAGCACTTAATTGATTTAGCTTACAAAGATTATTTTATGATTGAAATATTAACTTTATTACAAAAATACATTTTTATTAACAGGTGAAGGATCTCAGTTTTTACTGTGTGAGAAATGTGTGTGGGATAGCTCGTTAACATATATATATATATATATATATAATGGCATCACAAAAAGATGTGAATATGAAAATATTAATAAATAAAATAAAGACAACAGTATGGTTTATGGAAATTCATAGGTTTGATTTACGGCAATAACATTAAGAGAGCAATCTATTCATGATAACAGAATTAGATGATCCAATCTCCGAACTGAAAAAAATGTGCCTCCAAATTGAAAAATGAAGAATGGTGACTAAATTCATAACAATAGACCAGATATTTCCCAGAGCAACCCTGCATCAATATCTCATATGACAAAATAAGTCCCACACAGAAGGGTTTGCCGGTCATGTTCTTGGACTTGGAATGAATATACGGGATCCAGATTTCTGAAAATCCTGAGAAGTGAAGCATGAAGACACACATAGGTGTATTTGAACATGGAATCCTGTTTACATACAATACTTGGAATAAAATATGTACAATATTTTAACACTAAGGATGAATGAATTATAACCTATTTATATAGGGAATGTCCAATGTAATAGTATGACTTAAATACTAAACAGTAATGGATTATTTAAGCTTATTACTAAAATACATACTCACTAGAATAGAGACTCCCTTTCCTCATTACTTTAATTTATCTATAAACTTCCCACAATGTTAGATAAATATGAAAATTTGATCATTAGTGCTTTTATTAGAATAAACATAATTATACATATACGAATGGGGTGATGGTTATTAATAAAAGAATAAACGGATTTAATTTCATATAATAAATTTGAACTTTTAGAATTAGCATTTATTATTTAAATAATAAAAACATTTCTTAGAAAAACAAATTTTTACTCTGTTTTTCTACAATGACATTATAAAATTATTTATTTATTTTTCCCAAATTTGCTAGTCACCCTGTAATGTAGAAAGGAGAAAGTTTAAAAAAATAACAGTGGCGAATTTGAGGACTGATTGGCATATTTAAATATATATAAAACATGATAATAAAAGTATAAAATATCATTGCAGCATGAATGAAAAAAAATATTACATTTATTTAATAGAAACTCAATGATAAAAAGCAATTAAATAAAGTTATATAGAGTTGTAAGTCAATTAAAATCATTTTAATAAAATATTAAATTGCTATTAAAATATATTAGAAATAATTACAGACGGCTGAATTTAAGAGTTTAGCCAGTAGGGAGCAGATAGGTTTCTTTTACCTTTATAAGATTAGTGGTGATCCTTGATGATTCAGTGTTTATTGGGATTGGTGAACTAGATCTAGATTTGGTGAGTCAGGCAGCATTTAACTCTTCAGTCTTTAAGCATATTAAAGTTCATGAGTAACAGGATCCTGAGCAATGATTGTTTGAATGGACAGAAAGGTGAAAATTTCCACTACTCACTATACATTGAATTATTGTCACAGCAAGCATGGATCATCTCTACCATTAATATTCTGAATCTCCTATCTAGTTTGTTAATCTGGATTTGAAGACATTTACATGTTTTCAGATTGATAAAAACGTGTTTATAAGTGCTGACTTTTGAGTTGGTATTTAGATCTTGTTTCTACTCTCCCAGCATTTCACTGATGTGAGCCATTTAGCTTGAAAGCATCTGGTCTGGAAGTAGGGAGAACAGATAGAGATTTTCAATTTTATTTATATCAGATGCGTATGTAAACAAAACTCATTGGAACTATTGGTAAAGCTCCATCTAGTAATCACAAAATGCAAGCTTAAAAGCAAATTACAAAATTTATAACTTATATATATATATATATATATATAGTTATAAATATTCAAAGATATATATATATATATATATATATATATATATCTTTGAGTTAACTTGTAGACAATTATATTTTTTATTTATTTTTAAATCATTATTTTTAAGTTCTTAATATCTGTAAACATATTATTCTTTAAGAAAACATTATTTTCTTACATTTCATTTGATAAACCAATCATGTGAATAATTGCATTTTATTTTATACGTTAATTATTTTAATAAATGGGTTTCAAAAAGTATATTTAAATATTAAAAATTAAGCTGTCATTTTCTGGCAAAAATTCCTAGTCTGTTTCTATGTTTATAATATATTTTAAAAATCTGAATGATAAATTATAGAATTATATTCTGTTTACAAATGTAAAGAAAAAGGTTATTTTTAGTTAATACTAACATCTTTGGAAGAAATTTTTATCAATGGAGAAGTAAAACAGAAATATTTATTAAATGGCATCCTATATAATTGAAATTAGATTATTAAGTCACTTTATCATAATTAAAAGTTTTGTCAATGATCATCATCATCAAACATTATCAATCGACTGCAGGAGGAAGGTCTCTCCAAGCTTAATCCATCTTCCATCTTCTCTGACCTTTAGCTTCTCTTCTACACATCACCCCTGCACATTTTCTTATTTCATCCATCCATCTACATGTGATATGGGCTATGAAATAAATAATAGTAATCTAAAAGATCTAATAAATATTTTAGGGTAGTGAAACTATAAGTCCTTCATTCATATCCACTTGTTTTGTAGTTCATTAATCTTTTAATCATTTCCACACACACACAAACAACACATGCACTCCAAATTCCTCCAATACATATATAATTGTCTTTAGATAAATTATTTTAAATACGATATTATGCAAATCAATATCTTACCATGTATATACAAAATCCACAATTTTTTTAGTTTCTGCAATTGTCCATCATTAATAGTCATAATTTGGTTTCCAATCAGATTTATAATACATAATTGTTTGAAATATGCATAAGGAAAATGTGGAAAATTACGAATGTTGTTAAATTTTAAGTCTATGACCAATACATCATGTAAATTTTGAAATGCTTTTGGTGGTATTGTTGAAATTGATGTGTTCCTAATAGTTAATACAGCTAATCCAGGATCAAGTCCTTCAAAAGCATCTTCATCAATAGTCTTGAGAGTAATACCTTCAATAAGAAGTTCAAAAAGTGCTACTTCTCCAAATGCTCGTTTAGGAAGCTGTGTCATATTAATAATTTTAACTGTTAACTTACTTAAGTTGCGAGGTGTGTTTAAATAGGTTTGCACTTGCATCATTGTTGAAATATTGTAGCAAGAAACAAATAACACTGAATTACATGAACACATATAGCCGGGTTGGCTGGAGGGCATTCTTCAATAAAAATTGTTTTAGTGCTGACTTGATGTAAAAAGATGAGAAAAGTAATCCAAAATTGTATTGGAACCATGCTGCTCCCCTATTGTATAAATAAAAAAGCATAACACAATATAGATAAATATAAAAAAAGTATTAGAGTGTAAATATTTTTTAATATCATCAACACACTTTCCATCTCTACATCATAATTAGTACTTGGACAGTGAATAAAATGTTATATAAATGTAAAATTTTTTTATCAGTGCATTAAATGAAACTTATTTATACTGGAATTGATAAATATTTACACAATTAATCATATACTTACAAGATACCTTTTTGAAAAAATATTATTCCATCAAAAACATGATCACTTATTTATGATTAGAATATATTCTATATTTGGCTGCCATATATGTGCAGTCTGAAAAAAAATCAATTTGCAAAATGTAATTGAGCTCTAATATGTTTTATTATTTCTTTCAGATGATGCTCATTATGACTAGAAAATGTGGGAGATTTTGTGTAAAAAATATAATAATTGAATGGCTAATGCTTCAATACAATAACAAGTCCTTTAATCAGAGGTTATTTCTCAAATCATTTCAATTTTGGGGTGAGATTTGAAATCATTATTTTCTTATTTTATTTTCTATTCTTTCTTAAATTCTATTGGTTGAGATTGGTTAAGATGTAATTTTAAAACATCTCAAGCAACAGATTTTAAAAATAAAGAGAAAATAACAAAAAAATAATGATTTTAAATGTCACAGCATATATATTTATGATTTGAAAAAGAAGAAGCTCTAAAGAAAGTTTTTGTTATTGTATTGAAGAATTAGCTATTTAGCTATTATATTTTTATTACATAGAAACTGCCAGAAGTAATACTATGAATTCATCGTTTATTCATGAGAATATTAGAAACAATTATATATATATATATATATATATATATATATATATATATATATATATATATATATATATATATATATATATATATATATATATATATATATATAATGTTTACACTGTTGTATGATGTAGATAAATTATTACTTTTTGGGCTAAACTGTGTGTTATAGTCCATTACATACTGATATTTTAATAAAATAGCATCTGCCATTGTCAAGGTAAACTTTTGAAATAAATACTGTTCTACCTCAAACTATAACGTGACTGAGTGTGAAATGAAAGATGAGAATGAGTTTGAAATAGTTTAATATTCAGAACTTGAGGTTCATCAAAATGCATATTTCTCTTAGTTTCATCACTCATTAATTTAAAGTCAGTATTAGAAGACATAGATAAAATGAGAGGTTTTCATAAGCCTGGGATACATTGTGCTTCATCAGATCTATTTAAAGTCAAGTTTTATGTGCAGCTACTAAAAACCTTATATTTGGCGTAGATATGTGTATGATACATTTATCATATGGTCTCATGTCATTGAAGCCTTAAATTGTTTTCTTGTTTTTATAAATAATTGGCATCCAAATATTAAATTTACTATGGAAATGGAAAATAACAGATCGCTTTCTTTTCTAGATGTTTTATTTGAAGAAAATATGTTGCAACATTATCAATATCAGTTTACAGAAAATCCACACATACACACAGATATCTTAATTTTAATTCTCATCATAATTTCACACAATAATTTTATAGCAAAAATTATTTTGACTAGATATTATAATTTATCTGATAAAGAACATCTTACTTATGAAATAGAACTTACAAAGAATATTATACTTTCTAATAATTATAATAAAAACATTTTATGTAAGGCCTGACATAACATTAATACTAAAAAAAAAGAGAATAGAATTGACAATTCCTTTATTAATAGAGTAATTTTACCTTATATTAAATGGGTTACTGATAAAATCAAAAAAAGACCATCTTATTTTGATATATAGACTACTTTTTCCACTGGCCAAAAAATTAGTGATTTTTTTATATAAACCTAAGGAGAGAATATTTGTCAAACTCCAAAAATTTTATGAAATTCCATGTTTGCAGTGCTAAAGAAACTATGTGGGTCAGTCTAATAGACAAATAAATGTCAGTATTAAGGAACATATAAATGATTTTAATCAAAAAATCAGCACATCAATATTTACTTCACATTTTTTAGAAATTGGTCACAAACCTCACTTTGACAATGTAAAAATGCTTGCTGATTTGGAGAGATATGATTTGAAAACCATGAGAGAGTCATTTGAAATATTAATGAGACCTACTGGTTTAAATAGAGCTGATGAAGCCCAATTTATTCCAGACTGATGGAAACCTCTCAATTTATCTATGTCATCTAATATTAACTTTAAATTAATGGGTGGTGAAACTAAGAGAAATATGCATTTTGATAAACCTCATGTTCTGAATACTAAACTATTTCAAACTGATTTTCATGCTTCATCTCGCACTCAGTCACATGATAGTTTTAGATCAAACAGTTTTTCTTTCAAGAGTTTACCTTGACAATGGTGAATAATTATATAATGGAAAATAATATACGGTTTAATAATAATTGATAGATAGATAGGTAGATAGATAAATAGATAGATAGATGACTTTTTGGGTTTAACCATGTGTGATTTACTATTATATACCAATATTTCAATGCACTAACATCTACCATTATCATGGTAAACTCTTGAAAATGGTGGATAGCTAGTTCATCAAAATATAGATATATAATAGAAAATAGCACAGTTTTACCCAAAAAATCATTTATCTACTCCATATAATCATGAAAACATTATATATAAATATTGTAATGTTGCAATGAAGATTTTCATGGGTTGCATATATAAAAGACATATTTTTTGGGTTCATCCATGTTAAAAAGTTTTAAATATTGATATTCTGACGTTTTGACTTGGTCACACAAATTATCCACTGGGTGATAAAAGGTAGAAAGACGGTTGTAAAGACGATACAATCACTGATTTAAAAAAACGTTAAAGTTTCACCAATAGCAAAACTGTTAAATTTAAGATTTTTTTTAAAAAAAAAAAATTCCAAATAGGAGTAATTTTGCATGAATCATCTCACTTATTGATACAATCTAGCCTTTTAAGTATCTCAATGGCTTCTCTAATTTTGCACTGGTAGATATTATCACATCTGGATATGATCCTGGTATTAGAAAAAATCAATTTTATAACCTGAATCTATAGTTTTTATTGCAAGAATTTTGGAATCATGACTCAAATAAATAACAAAGTTTTTCATTTTTCATTTATCATAAATAGGATTACTTCATATTCATCAACTGTTGAAAAATCATACTTTTACATTTTCATTTTGTCTTATCTCCTAAGTTTCAAATAAAATACCATATTGGTGAAAGAGTCATAAGCTATATCATACATTTGAATAACATTAACATTTTTATTGTAAACACATAAAAACTACAAAATAATCTATAAATCTTCAATGCAATATTTCTTTAATTTATAAGAAATTGATGACATCAAAAGGAAGGTGAAAGAAGCATGGTATATAGTAAGAGACTTGAAGGCAATAAACAGGAAGGATACATGCTTTTCTATATCAAAGAGATAAACAATATAAATGAGCTTATATAGATTTACATAAATTATTAGATTTGGAGGCTATGAATATGGAGTCGAATGCTCTGAAAGCGCTTAGCCTTAAGAAATATTAGTGTAATTTTTTATGAAGTTAATTTCACTATATACGTCAAGCGTATTAAACCTTACATAATTATTAATAGTGAAGAAAAATCTGAAATTACAATAAATATTATGTTAATATAAATTATTTATAAGTTGTCAATTCTTAAATATTGTATTCATCACAAAATGTTTTAAATATAATGTTTAAAAATAATGCGGGGGTGATACATGATACTTTATTTTATAGACATTATATTTTAATAAAGACGTGACATCTATAATTTGTGTTATTTCATGATGAATATAATATTAAATAATAATTGTTCTAATAGAAATAATGCAGTATGTTATTTATTTATGTAATTAGATATTGTTGGTTAGTTCAAATTATAAATTTCCCATGACTTCATGTTATAATGACTTTGATTCTGTAGTCAATACTTTATTAAGCATGAGTAATCTTTCCATCTTTAAAAATACAGATATAATAATAAATTATTAAATATTTTATATATAAAATTTTAGAATTGTTGTTGCTATATGCCATTACCAAGACTACTTTGTTAGAGACTTAAGCTTATATATAACAATCATTTCACCCAGTGCATAATTTTATAGCCCTCATTGTATACATTATTGTGTTAGTAAGTATTGGAATTAAGGATATCTTCGTTTGTTTTGGAAATCTCTCAGATTGTTAATTATACATGCATTTGTTTAATTTTATGTTTGGAGACTATTGTAGTGTCCTATTTCTTATTTTATTATATAATATAAATTATTTTTATAGTAAATTATTTTGTTTATATTATTACTGACTATTAATTGAATAACAAAATACTGAATATTGATGTGCCAAATTAAAATGTGTATAAATTATACATCATACTGGGTTTTAATTCAAGATATAATATTGATGAGAAGAATTTCATTTTATAATTTATAGCTTTGCAACACATTTGTATTATTGTGACTTTAGTAGTCTACATAACTTCTTACTTTGATATTACTTTTTATATTAATTAACAATATTAAGTTGCAATTTTTTTCCTCATGTGTCATGGCATTAGCCAAGAAGCAAACCCACTGACTGCAGACAACTGTGTGTAAAGCTGCTGCCGACCTCTTGACCACCAATGCTTGACAATTTTGGAAAGAACTTCAGATTTATAATTTAGAGGTTCATTCTAATAGAGTTCCTTATGAAACAATTTATCCATTGCAATATATAAATTCCAACATTATAAAAAACAACTCTAATAGCAATTGAATAATCTCATAGACTTAACTCTTGTAAAATGAACATCAATAAATATTACTTTGGACTCCTATCAATCTGTAATAATAAAATGTCAGCTATTCTCAGAGGTTGGTTAGTTAGAAAGAATTCATCTGCAAAGATATGCAGGCAAGAGAAAAAAACTAAAATCATAAAATAAAATAAGCATTTATTTTATATAGCGTCTGTTTACAATTGCATTACATTCAAATATCAGCCTTTCAAGCTAATTGTGCAAACGCTTTGCGAGTGTTAATAATGAATGAATACTTTATCTCCAATACAAGATATAGTATTTATGCAGGAATAAAAGGAATCTCTTATTCCTACTTTTATTCCTGCATAAATACTATATCTTGTATTGGAGAGAAAGTATTCATTTATTATTAACCCTCGCAAAGCGTTTGCATAATTAGCTTGAAAGGCTGATATTTGAATGTAATACAATTGTATACAGACGCTATATAAAATAAATGCCTATTTACATATGATTAAGTTTCAGTTGGAATGACATTTAGTAAATTCTAGACAATTTCATCAACGTCATTCATTCAGACATCGTATATAGTAATTTAAACTGACTGTTCCATCCTCATGCTTTCCTTGCCAGTACTTCAGATTTGCTTATATATAAGCATTTGAGTCGTAGGAATAAGAGATTCCTTTTATCCCTGCATAAATACTATATCTTGTATTGGAGAGAAATTATTCATTTATTATTAACACTTGCAAAGCATTTGCACAATTAGCTTAAAAGGCTGATATTTGAATGTAAAATAAAATATTATAAATAACATAAATAAATTGGGAAGAAAGAGAAGCAATTAGTCGCTAATTAATAATTCAGAATACAATACAAATCTTCCTTCATCAAAAACACATTTTCTGAGCTATAAACATTTTCACTATAAATAGCAATATTATCTTTTCACTAATTCTTGCATCTTCTTTAATATTTTATGAAATGTTACATAAATAATTTGCCAATGTGATCTGAAATGAAGTCCACCCTTGAGAATAAAAATGAAAGTGAAAAATATTTTCTTTCTGGTACAACTGGAAATAAAACTTATAATAACAATAATAATTGATACGTTTTAAATACGGAATAATGATGATGACGTTCTTAGGTTCTTCTGTTTATCTTTGGGAAAGCACTCTACAATATTGTGTTGTCACATATGACTAACATTTTTGATAGGATATAGGAGACATGCACTTCATTTAAAAGCTCACGTGTCATTATGTTTGATACCAACAATTATAATTACTTAAAAATGATAATATGACTATTAATTACAAAATAATAGCATAAAATTTAGAATAATTCAGTCTTTTACCCAGGATACCACCAGAATAATAAAACGACGAGGGTTGCTTTTATATCCCTCCATCATCCACGACAATACAATAAATTAATTGCAACTAATTATATCATTAATTGTGACAAAGGAAATAAATAGAAAATGTGCAGTTAATATTAATAACGTTAAATAAATTCACTCCACAATTAAATAAATGTTTAATCAAAGTTTGCACTTCTAATCAAACAACTATTATCCAAGAATGATATGTTAAGATCTGCATAAATTTGCTTATCCGGCACATGATTGCTTTTCTCGTATATTGAGATTTCTAGAATTTGAAATGGTTTAGGACTCAAGATAATGTTTTGCAAAAATTTTGCAAACATACATATACTTTGCATATAGAAAATAAACTGACAACGAATATTTAATCAAATATTATAATTTATTAATAACACAAAATTAAAATAATACAAAATTTGTTAGATGCTACAAACCAATATAAGTGTTGTTATCACAAATGTGCAATTACATATAGCTTCTCTTTGCAAGAATATTACTAAAAATAATATATTACTATAAGTTTGGAATTTTGTAATCTAAAGTAACTAGCTGAAATAAAAAACTGATATATTACCACACTGATTTAAAATTTTGAAAAGCTACATTAGACAATTGCTTAAAGTGAAATAGACAAATAATAACAACTTCAATTTAAATCTTAAAGTAGGGTGTGTAAAAGAAACCCCTTATTTTAAAATATTGGCTAACTATTTTTATTATGCTATGAAGTACACAAAAGAAATAAAATATTATTTGTTTAACTATTATAAACTGGGTTCAAATACTACTCTCTCTCTTTTAAAATATTAAACTCTATTGTTACTGAATTAACTAAATTCTAACTTGTAATTAAATTAAATTATGAATGGATATGGGTAATTCATAAAATGTCATACACACAAACTAAAATTTATATTGAAATTAATAATTATTTTGTTAAGCCCATCCCATTAATTCTTAGTAATCTCTAAAGTAGCCACTCAATTTACAACAACAACAATAAGAACAACAAAAATAATTACATAAAAAACATGTCGTTTTTAAGGTTATTTGAAATTAATTACCAAACAGTTTAATAAATCAAAATATAAATAAATTACCAAACCAATCAATAATTATTTTTGATTATAATCGAAGATAAAATTATTATCTTTTTTAAATAAATTTATCAGAAGTATTAAGATATTTTTGTAATTATTAATTGAATGAAATTTATGTATTCAATTTAACAATATTTTATTTTTTAGAATGCTAATATTTGTAAAACAAAATGCTTATATAAACGCTTAAAAATAAGAAACCAAAATACTTGCATGCACCATACATTTTCTTGTCACACATTCTATTTGAATTTTATTTACTACCAATTATTTTACACACTTTAATAAATTCATATATATATATATATATATATATATTGTACCCTCCTTCCCCGACGTCGCCTCTCACACTCGTGCACTCCAAAGAAAACAATCTATAGTAATGTTTAAAATATATTCCGGGGTTCTCTCTCTCTAGCTCAGTCTTAAACAAAATGAATGAATGAAATTAATTTACTACTAGCTCTAAACTTTAAAAATATAAATACAGTTATATTATTAAAAATTTTATTATTTTCATGAGACATGGAGCGACGACACGGGAAGCGAGACAGACTACATTGAGATATATCCACATGATACTATCCCAATGGCATAAGAACACTATACTAAATAATCAACTTATGGTATTCTTATGACTTTCCAAGCTCTTTTTATTACGATTAAGATAATAATCATATCTTATTATTCTTTGTAATAATAATCTAGCTTAATTAAATAATTTAAGTAAATAAATGAAACAAAATCAAATCAAATAAATCTCAGGTTCATAAATTGCATTTAACTGATTTAAATTACGGTAGTAAACTATGAGAAGGGAATTTTATGTCATAAATTCACTACGTAACAACTAACAATAATAAATAAGAATAATGATAATAATAGTATAATGTAATCCTATTTCTTCTTAAATGAAATAAATAAATAAATATTACGTTCGTGGTGGTATTTAATAATCTGACAATCAAAATACGTGTTGTAATATTAGCATATAATTTATTTTAATATTGTGGCAACCAACTTATGACCAATAAAACGATATAATGATAATCCCTTAATTTTATCATACAAATGAAATTTCAAGAATTATTATAACACTTTTATGTTTATCTACTTTGTGCAAAATTATATGTTTGTTGCAATTATAAATGTGTATTGTGATATCATGCATTTTATGTGGAGAAATATAACTAAGACACGAAGCTTACAAATAAATTTACAACATAGTTTATTAATAATTATACAAATAACAATATTTACATTATGTACATCGGATATCCCTACTTTCCTGTTACAAAATTACTTTACTAGTTTATCTCTTAACATTAAATTTCTACTTATTTTATTTTTAACTCTTATACAGTATTATATTATTATTAGATATCTGATTTAGTTTAGCTTGTTACAAAAATGTATCTATCAATAATTCTCATTAATACTTTATATCTCTATTAATTTTAAAATTATATTTTTACAAAAATTTTTACCTTCGTAGTAAAACTATACAAAATCATAAAATTCTATTTTATATTATTATTCGTATGGAATCCTAAAGATTCAAACCCTTCTTGACAGTTTGATGTTCCGTTTTATTATTGACTATACAATAATTATTAATCAAATACTTATCCAAGCCTTTGCTTCTTATGGTAACTATAATCATTAACACAACATGCACAAATATATATGTCTGTTACACATTTTTGAATCATTTCTTAACCAACATGCAATCTCTATTCTTAAATATCATATAAAATATTAAAATTATATTATTACTTTAAAAACTTTGTTTAGATTTTTCCTTTAAAATCTTATATTCATTTCAGAATTACTTTTTAAAAACTATATCATATGATTCTTCATCTCTTTATGACATTTATACTTTCACTTTTAAAATAACAATTCTAATTCATTCTAGTAAATAAACTATTCTTAAATAACGACAACCTAGCTTCATTGCTATTTTATATATCATTTCTATAAAAATATCTTTCTGACGATGTATATTCATGAAACAAGGATAGCGAAAATAGATGCGCAGGATCAAAACAACTAGAATATTATCCGTCATAAAACTTGACAATGATGGCACAGTGAATTTAAAGAACACCATAGAGGAGTGACCTTTATCTGTCTATCCACCTCTACCATAGGAGTGATGCTAAAGCTATTTCTTCAGCTTTATAAAACATCAAAAAGTTTAAAAGATACGTAAAAAAAAACACTGTCCAAAATATATGTGTTCAGTGATAGGACTTAGTTAGCTATACTGAAATCACACAAAATACTATGATCCAAATATTTGATTTTTCTTATTTCTTGGCAAAAAACATCATCTTGGTTTCCTTTACACCAGTACTACCAAGTCACTATCCGATTTTATTTCTCTAGATTTATCTATGCAATACATCGACAAATTTCTGTCTACATTTCTAACAATAATAAAATTCATTTTTAGTTCAAACTATACAGCTATTCTTAAGAAAATCTTTTACTACTTATTTCGTATATTTATAATATACCAACTATTTTAAAATTATCTGAAGATTTTGCAAACATAAAATTTCAAAAGAATCACATAATTATTATGATACTTATATTATTAATTATATTTTTAAAAAACAACTTTGCATGCACATTTAAAATTACTACTATCTCAAATATATGTTTTAATGTTGGATAAAATGTGTACTTATAATTTAAAAACTTTCATACATCATTCTTCATTAATAGATGACCTAAAAAAAAATACATTATGCATTATCAATAATATCACAATTACCAAAAACGATCTCTATCTTCTTGATCGTATTCTGAAGGCTTCACCATTCCATTACTTCTTGTAGATATTTAAAACTTCCATACATACATTTTATTTTTATAATAATATTTCTATCATTCTATTAAGCTATTATATTTAAAATCTCATTATTCTTAAATTCATGTTTATATGTTTCCCTAAGCTAATATAGAATTTTTATATTTTAAATACAATCAAATAAAATATTAAATTATATTTACGATACTGCTTTGTCGAACTTGCTTGAAAATTGTTCATCGTAAAGCTAAAAAAAAATATATATACTTTATTTTTGTTCAGTCACTTAATGTTCTATTTAAAAAAAAAATAACTCTGTTTAATAATCTTCATCGACGATGATCCTTAGTTTTCTCAATATTTTATACACTTATTAATTCTTGATATCTCCTTCAACATAGTCTGCTAGCTTTTTCCCGCGCGTCTGGTTTCCCCCGATGCATCTTGTAGATATTTTATTTAAATCTTCAATAATTTTCTATTTCCATGGATCCATTTTTATTTAGTCATTTAATTTTATATTTCTTTGATCAAGCATTTTTCTTCATTGACTACTTTATAATCTTTTTTCTAATAAGATAAAGTTTAGGTACCTTGCCATAAAATACTTATAGCACTTTAATCTTTTACTTTCCTTTATTTCATAATTCTGGAACTATATCTTTTAATAATGTTTTCTTTTTAAAATAAACACTTTTCTTCATTATTATTTTCTTGGTACTAGAACGTATATTAACATTTTGTTCATAGAGAAGTATAACTTAGTTTTAAGATAGCTCTGTAAATTTTCGTCATAAATTGTTCTTGACGATCAGCAGCTTCTTTTTCAGATTTCCACATATCGTCCCAATTGTATTCCTTTCAGTTATAAGATTAAGTTTCTGGTTGATCACAATTAAAGTGGCATAAAGATAATTTCCAATTATTTTTCTTTCATCAATCACTTTAAATATTTCTTCTTGTACTTCCATGTTACTGTAGGCTTTCTGGTTAAATTTGAATAAAATTTCCTGGTAAGATAAACTTAAAATTAGCAATGCATATCTCTGTAGTCAAAGTATATTATATATTACAGAATAACTTTGAGAACAAATCCGAAATTATAAATTTATATTACTGTTCAGCTACGATGTTACCAGCCATAAAAATTTGTTACTTTCTCTTTCACTTTCACATTACTTCTCCCGCTCTGTATAATTCTTAGATTTTTTCTCTTAATTTTACATCCTTTGATTGGTTAATATTTATTTTAGCGCGAACAATTTATTCATTTTATTTTGATAACAGAATAGATGTTTAAAGTTAAGAACTGATGACGTAATGTCTGGAATATTTATACCAATATTTTTAAATTCAATTATAGTTTTATATAAAAAAAATCATCTAAGTTTTAAAATAATTATTAAAACAATATTTAATACTTTTTAACTTTCACTTTAAAGATCGATGGCAATTATATCTAGTTTTAAATTCACACAGTTTATTATTATTTTACCAAGAGTGTGCGTGAAGGTATTTAATATACGGTCACGTGTTTACTAACTTTTATCAAAATGATTTTTATTTACGTCTTGGTTTAAATTACCAAAACTGATATATTTTTTATAAATTTTGGAAAATAATTTATAATGTTAAACTAAATATAACTCTCACCATCCCACAGTTTATTAATAAATTATACTCTATTAAATTTTATTATTAAATACAATTATAACATTACATTTCATTTATTTAATTTATTAGTTTTTTAAATATTATACTAAATAATTGATATACTTTTAACTATCTATAGCTGTATTATTTTGTATGGCCAGCTTTCACAACCATAAGCAATGATATGATTAAGCTTTATTTAATTGTTTTCTTTTAAATAATTTATTACACTGTTATATATCAGGTATTTTTAGCTTTAAATTGTACTATAAAATCTCATTCTCTTATTATTATTTATATATCTTACAAATATAACTTAAAATTTAAAATTTTTTAATAATTGACCTTTCTACCCTACCTATGACCTACAGACAAGGGCACAATATATATATAAGACAAACTATATAATTAAACCACCATTGCCAATAAACCACTTAAGTAACTGACTTTGAGTAATAATTATAAAGATACTATTCTAATTATTTGTCTAGCTTTTTTTTTTACAATTATTTAAAAGTAAATATAACTTATTATAATTTTAAGATTATCTTAGCTTGCTATTATAACACTATTTAGAATAATCTGTGAAATTTAAAAACGTGACACTGCATTGGAATAATACTGATTAACTAACATAATCAATATCTAGGCAACATGGATAGCATGCTTTATCAGTTAAATATTATTACTTTTATTTCTTTTGGTTTTTAAAGAATAAAAGTAATATTATGTAAACACAATATTAAATGAATACCGAGTTTTAAAAGCACTTGGTTATAACTCTTCCACATTTACAAATAAAAATAAAACATGAGTTCTTAGGATTTAATATAGCATTTCAAAGTTAAAACATTTTAATTATTTCATAAACTTACACTACAAGAATCTTAGAAGACACTATTTTGCTTTGGATATAGTCGTAGGCTTGGACATTATAGGTACCTTTTGTTTCATCAAGGGTTGAGACCAGAAAAGCATTCTCACCCACTTGTTTAAAAATTTCATAGAGTCCTTCATAGAGATGCAAAAATGTTTTAAACATATGCTTTTAGAGATTACTCTCATGGGTGTTCTAATTAAGACAAGATCATGGACTTTAAAACAATATGGACAAGCTTTAGAATAATGAGTGAATTTATCAACTGTCTTTTTGAGATTGACTTTAGCTAGCGTTTGGTCATGTTCAACATTAATGTCTTCAACAAGTAAAGGTAAAGGTACTTTAATCAACAAAAGTTCAGGTTCACCAAAATGCAGCCTAATTGGAGCCATCTTGCTAGACACATCTATAGTTACATTTGACCCACTCCTTGTCATTTAGTACTACATATTGAAACAATAAGTTGTGCTATGCTGTTCTTTTTTTACCTTTGCATACATCTTTCCTGCCTTTGTATTCTATTTCATACCCCTAAACTTATCATAATGTGTGCATATGTGCATATTTACCTAAATTTCACCTAATTTAGACTTCTAATAGGGTATCTGTGGGTTTTATCATAATTAAATTTATTTTAACGGTTCTATTATCAAACTATCAAATATATGTTCATAATATTCTTGTACAACAAAAGAATGCTAATTATTTTCATTTACACAAATACTTTAAAAATAATGTTTTGTGGTTTAAATATTGTTTTATTTAAACGTATTTATTTAGAAATACTACATTCATAATATTTATTTTCATTTAATATAAAATAATATTCATCTTTTAAATAGATTTAAACATGTAGAATTTAAAAAGTGAATAATTTTGTTTTTTGGATTTTAAAAATCATGCCACAAATTTGATGTAGAAAATAAATGAGGGTAGTGAAAGAGAACAATAGTAACTAATTTTAACCTTTTTATGCCAAGTTTCACTAATAGGTTTTTAGTATTAAGATTAAAAATAACAGAAGTTTCACTATCAAATTTAATTAAATGTATGATAATCAAAATATTTGGGAATGTAAGTTTGTTAAAATTAATTAAAATCTATGTGCATTTTTTTGGTTTGTGATTAAATTAATGATATTAATTAATGGATTTATCACCAGAGGGCTATAGGACTGTATAATTGAGGAATATATATATAAGTAAGGTAGATTATTAAATATAACATCACATGATCATTATTTATTATGCTAGCACATAGCTGTTTCTAAAACAGGCAAAACTCTTCATAGAGTAGTGCCACTCAGTGCCAACTAGAGAATTCTGGGGATATTGGATAAGTAGACACTAGATAGAGATTTTATGCATAAGCCTTCTGGTGTACATTGATTACTCTGGTTGGCACTGGGTGGCACTACTGTATGGAGAGTTTTGCCTGTATTAATAACAGTGATGTGCTATCATAAGAAATAGTGACCATGTGATGGTTAGGAGTTTAACAACAATCCTGTCTAATAGGATAGTGGTGGCTATTGTTGTTAAAGAGCTAAAGTCACCAAAATGTATGGATATTGTGCTGAGTTCAGAACCATATGACTATATAAGATATAGAGTTTAGATTGAAAATATTATTGTTTTTTCAATTTCATTTTCATGGATTTGTAGTTAAGTAGAGATAAAAGGTGATAATAATTACATAGTATCAAAACAATCTTATGGTCTTTTTAGTTTTGGGGACAAAAAGCTTTTAAATAGTGGCAATTTTGTCTGGGTGTGCCTTAAACCTTTTAGCACTAACTAAATGGCCAAGAAAAGATATTTTAGCAACTAAAATACATTTTTCTAAATTGGGTTTTATATTGTTACTGGACCACTCACAAAAATTATGCTCAGATCCTGTAAGTGATCATTTAAATTTTCTCAAGCAATGACAATATCATAAACATACATAAATAACAAGCTTTTAAGTTTTTTTGAAAAGACCATATTCAAACATCTGATAAGGCAAGCGTCACTATTACTTAAGCCAAAAGTCATCCTTTGAAAAATATAAGATTGGACCTGGTAACTGAATGCCATATATTTATGATAATTTTTGTGGAATGGGATTTGTCACTAGCTGGTTTTTACATCAAATGGGGAGAATATGCTTTTCCCTTTTAATTTAGTCAATAACTTCTAAATAGATAATGGTATGTTATGCTCAGAGACAGTATGGTGGTTGAGTGTATGTGCATCCAGGAAAATCTTAATGGTTCCATCCTTTTTTCTAACTACCACCAATGGATTTAAATAAGATGAAGGTCTGACCCCAACTATCCAACTGTCAATCATTTTTAAACTGCTGTTGAACATCCACCTAATACTGATAAGGAATGGGGTATTACACTGCAGGATAGGCTAATTGTCTTTCAGTTTAATTTTATGAACATAGCCTTTTAATATACTAGGTATTTTGGAAAAAATAAGTGCCTATACTGGAAAAACAATATGAAGAGTGATTTTTGGTATTCTGTGCTGATCATAAATGAATTATCTATCTTAACTTTATATTTATGTTAACTATTGTCTCCTGTGTGATCAATAATTAATTTATCTGATTATCACAATTGACAGTAAGTGGGCAAATATCCTCTTTACATCCAAAGGTTTCATTTCTATAATCAATATAACAGTTATTCAGAGTCATGAAGTCAGATTCAATTAAGGCTTCATGAATCAGACCTGGCATGATTAAAATACATGCTCAAATTTGCACAAATTAATTTCTCATGTAAAAAAATCTGTTTATTAAATAACATGGATTTCTTTCTTTATCTAGCATCACCTTAATAACTTTAGTTGTTAAAATTAAAATGGATGGGTCAGTTGAATCAAATAAATCTCTTCAGATAACAATGAAGCTTCACTACCTGTATCAATCAAGTTTTTTATAACAACCCTAAAATGACAATAATTATTATGGGACAATTGTATAAAATATGTGGCTCAAACATTTTGCCAGGTTTCAAATAATCAATATCAAGGTCTATGTTATTAATAATCTACATTATGTTGTTCCCCATATGTTTAGAAATAGGACCCTGAAGTGAGGAATGTTTCTGCAAGATCCTACTTAGTTTAATGACCCACTACAATTAACTACCTTTTATTTTTTTTTTGGTACTGTTTGCTTACCACTAATAGAATGCTAATTCTTATTTATCAATCTTTTTTTATTGTTGGCCTATTGGCATGGCTATTCTGACTAATATAGGGACTTATCATGTAGCTACTTTTACATGTAACCATCTTTCTTCTCTCCATTTATGGCTTATTTGAGAAATTAATGTTACTAGCATTGGGATAAGTGTCCGTATTGGCCTTAATTTATTTTCAACATTTCTGTCACAGGTCTAAAATTTCCACTACCTCCTCTTAGCAGAAATCAAGATCTGCTCTATATGCCTGGGCAGATTATGATGGATTATTTGCATGATCTGTTGCTCTAAGAAGGGATAGGCTGTCAATGTTTTTAATTTGACCACTTGACTTCTAAAGAACATGGTGTAACTACCCTTATGTACATATTTTATTGGAAAATTTGATACCTCAAATTATCTTGGCAGACTTTCTCCCTTAAAAACTAAACTAATATGAGGTATTTGAAGACCCCATAAATTTATGTGTTATTGAATAATGATAGTCACTAATTTTTGGATGCTGCATGCAAATGGTTAGTGGCTATTACAATCTTTTCAACCTCAGGCAAATGATATAAGGTGAATAATTCTTCCAGATTCTGGAGATATTCATATGGATTTTCCTGGTATTCTCCTTTAAACATTTTTGTTTTTAAAAATTTAAGGGCCATGGAGCTATGACTATCTAAATCTAGTATAACCTCATTTCTAACCTCATTTATAGGGTATAACACTGGTTCAACTGGGATAATTGAATTATGTAACTCAGGGATTATTTGGTTATTATTATTCTTATATATCATTTATGTGAGGTTTGGTTGCACTTTTACTCTGAACATCACTTTTATTCTTTACAAAATTATTTATATTACAATCTATAGCCTGCATTCAATTTTATAATTCCAACTTATAGTTCTGCCTTTCACAGTTATTTCATTTTGAACAATCAATCTTTCAAACCTATATTTAAGTGTTTAATCTGCTGTTCAAGTTGGTTAATAATTTCATCTTTGTCTTGTCCAAATTTATCTTCCAATCTTTGATAAACCTTATTCTCACACTGGGCCATCAACTCTCCTATTTCACTTTTAAACTCACTAATTAATATCTGCATTTTTTCTCCTCATTATATCATTGAACTTATCTTCTTTTCTAATAACATGCCTTAACTCAGTCCCTAGATTTTGATCAATCTCATTTTGGGTTGTTTTCTAATTTAGCTGTTAAACTCGTAACCTGGCTCCAGCATTCTTTAAAATTCTTACTAGGTTTTAGAGTAATAAATTTAACTTCCTTTTTCAACTCATGAAATTCACTTTTAACATAAAAATGTATTCTTTAATAGATTCATATCTGTTCTGAACATCTCTTGGAAACTCTACTGTTTCTTTTTGAAAATAAGTCATTTCCTGTACCTCATCAATTAGTATACTGTACTGACTTTTATAATCCTGATGAACAACCTCCATCATACTTTCTGATCTTTTCAAAATATTGTGGAAGTGATTAACTTCCATAATTCTTATTTCCAATGTTTCAAAAACAAACACTCTTCTACATTATTTCTTAGATCTTCCTTCACTTCTTTTATCTTTTGTACCTGATTTTGAGAAGTCACTTTTATCTTCTGCATCTGAATTTTCAGTTCATTATTTGAATTTTGCATCAGACATTTCATTTCTTTCATTTCTTGTGACTGATTATAGATTTTCCAATAACTTTATAATTGATTGATCTGGCTCATTTCCAAGTATCGATTTCTTCTGAGTTAACTATACCCAATTCTATATTTTCCTCTTTTAATTCTACAATGAGATAAGGCGTATGCATATCAGATGATTGTAGCCCTCAGGAACCTTCAAAATCCGTGTAAGTTTTAAGATCACCCATATTAGCACTAAACATACAAATTGTAATTTTTTTTAGTAATTAACAGTACTGAAATATTAATAAGACTTCTTACCTCTACACCTCCCCCAATCAAAACAATCTACATTACAAAACCATGCTCTGACATCAAATACATTTAAATTTAAATCATTACCTACAATAAGGTTTTTTTACACTATATGCTTCTTGGTCCACAGAAATCCTTTATAATAATAATTAACACAGCATAAGTGTCAACATGGAAACTAGATAAGATAGATCACAATAAAATAATAATAAAAAATGTTTTCCAGAATTGCATACAGACTGCAACATCATAAACTAACAACTTAATTTTTTTAAGGTGGAAAAAGATCAGATCGCATAATAAATATTCACAGAAAAGCTTATGGTATAAGACCTAAAATGTGTACTCTTTTCAAGTGAATAAAATGTATTCAAAAATAAATATGAAACAAATATTTCTTTAAGATAAAATGGACAAAAATTAAGTAAATCAATAAACATGAAAATAAACAAATTTATTATGATCACTCATTATATATGTGTTTGGGAGATGATTTATATGACATAGATAGTTGAGATTATATGATCAAGTCTGAATTTTTACATTTGTATGTCATTAAAATGTATCATCTAAAATTACATATTTCTGTTTTTCAATATATATTTATTTATATAAAAAGAGGTAATAAAATAAGTAATAGAATACGGAAATAAAATTATTTTTTGCCCAAAGGCACTAAACAAATATACATATGTGATTAAGTCTTGTTGTTTACATTTCTATATAATTGGAATGTATTATCTAAAATTACATATTTCTTTTTTCAATATATGTTTATTTTCATATAAAACAGTAATAAAAAAGTAATAAAATACAGAAATAAAATTATTTTGTCTAAAGGCACTAAAATATACATATGTGATCAAGTCTCACATATTATCATGGAGCATGACATACCATCACCTAGTACAAGAACTGTTGACTATATTTGAAGGGAGTGGCACATTCTCCACATTTGATCTTACAGTCAGCTATTGGCAAATCCCACTTCATAATTCTGAAGACTGCATTTTAGTAAACAGGTCAATCTTATAAATTTCAAAGGATTCCCTTTGGTTTAGTAAATATTGGGGCTGGCCTTATCAGATGCCAAATATGATCTTTTTAAAAGAACTCTGAGACATATTAATCGTGTACATTGATGATATGATCATTGCTTTCAAGGACATGGAGGAGCATATACATCATTTGACTCTTTTCTTATATGACTATTTTAGGTGCAATATCAAGATTAAGTTAGAAAAGTACAATAGTGGCCCATAAGATTACCTTTCTAGGTCATTTAGCTTCTCTGGAAAGAATTAAACCCCATCCAGGGAAAATTTTATCAATCCAAAAATTTTCCAGTCCCAAAGACTAGGAAACACTTGAGGTCATTTTTGAGATTGTGTAATTATTATCACAGATTTTACAGAAATTTTTCTGCTGATACAATTCATTCATGAATTTTATTTAAAAAAATGAAAGGTGAAGATGGACCCAGGAACATGCTGTAGAATTTCAAACTAAAGGATAATTTTTCAAAGACAGTGATTTTGGCTTACCCTAACTTTATCAAAGTATTTTATTTACAAACTGACAGCAGTGGGTTTGGGTTGGGTGTTATTTTATACCTATTATGTGATAGTGTGGAGCCCAGGGATTTTATTTTTAAGTAGGCATCACAGGGATGGAGAATTTATTTATACTACAACCACAAAGGAAGCATTAGCTGTGTTATGAGAGTTCCACAGTCTTGGTCAATTTTTATTGGGTTAAGAGATAATAGTACTTTTGGATCATTGTAGCTTAGAATTTTTAAACAGGAGCTATTTAAATAATAAGTGCTTGGTAAGGTGGAGTCTCTATCTTTAACAATTCCAGTATAGGATTATGTAATGTTCTGTAGGGATACCTTGATGGCAGATAAACTTAGTCAACATCCAATTAATTATCCAAATCCCAGCATGGATATTATAATTTGTGATTTAGATACTTTATTAAATAATAAAACAGTGCAGGGTTATCAAAATTAAGGAATGTTACAAATGCAATATGCTAGACTAAAGAGAGTAATAGATTTGATGAGGGATCTAATTGTTTTAGTTAATAATAGTAACTTTGGTGTAACAGTTTGGGAGGGATATAGATTAGATAGTGGGATACTTATGAAAAATTAATAAAAGGGGGTGATTCTTCATGGAGGGTTATAATTCCATATACTCAGTTAGCAAGCTTATTTATTATGACCACTGTTGTTGTGGTCATTATGAGGCACAGAAGATTGAGCCTATCATCGGAATTTTTTTTTGTTTTAATAATATGCATTAAGCCATTAAAAATGAATTAAAAGAGTGTGATATATGTTTGAGAATGAAATTTAGTAATAGATCTCATGTTGATACTTTGCAGCCTATTTTTCCCAATGGACCTAATGAATTGCTAGCAATTGCTTTCTATGGTCCTCTTCCATACTTCAATAGACAAAAAATTATTTTTGTCATGTATGATTTATTCACTAAATTTGTATCAGCATATCTAGTCCCAAAGACAGATGCCAAGAATCTAATTAAATGCCTGGAAACCATTCTAATATTTCTAGTAGGTAAACCACCAACAACTCTTACAGATCACACTGCAGGCTTCATATCTAATTTATGGAAGAAATGACAGCAGATGAACAACATCAAACATAGTATGTGTTCAATCAAAAATTCCCAGTCCAATACATGTGAATGGATCATGAGGAGGGATGTTGTTTAGAGTTTTCTTGCAGCAGGATCATAGACAGTGGATCTAAAAATAATCACAGGTGGTATGCTATTTTAATACCAATATTAATGAGTTCACTAAATTTTCTCATTTCAGGTTTGACTATGGGATAGTAGAGCCATTGCTTATTAAGACCACATTGCCTGTTATTTCAAAAGAAATTGATTTTTTACATGATCAGGGATTGGCTGGCATGAATTTGAGAAAAATTGTTGATAAACACACTCAACAGTCTGAGGCTGTTCCCCACCAATGCAAAGCTAATGACTATGTTCTGATTAGAACCCCACAAATTAGCAATCCCCATAAAATTTGTTTAGAAAGTTACTTAAATTGTATGAAAGGCCCTATCAAATAATTGAACAGGTAGGAAAAAAAAATATATTTGTTAAATTATTAAAAATAATTACTGTAATTTAAATGTCTTCATGTTAAATGTACTATTGCTTAGTGTTATTAAAAGGTGAAAATGAAATAAAACATAATTCAGACATACATGCATGCACATGTACTGCAAGCTAAATATTAAACTATCTTGACTAAGTATTAATTGAAATGGCTATTAAAGTTGACAAAAGGATAGGTATCAATGAATAAAGGATTAGGAAACCATTCAAACCAATATTACACTAAATTAAAATAACTTTGCATCCTCCTAACAAAATATACCAATTCCTATAATAAATAACACCTCTTTCTTGCATTAAATACTTCATTAACCATAATAATAACAATAATAAATGCTTATAAAGTGGTTAATCAAATGCGTAAGCAATCAACATCAAAAGCTTTAAACAATTTCCAGCAAAATTTTTAAAATTCTAAGGCTATTTCATTTTTTTTAATACAATACAACTATTCACTACATATACAAAGTATCTCAATTCCTTGTGTGCATTCAGAGGGTCACTATATATATATATATATATATATATCTGAATCTATACTGTTGCAATATATATCTTACTGTTTCATATATATATATATATATATTGAAACAGTAAGACTTACTTTTCAGATCTTTATTTCATGTATCCTCAATATTTATCTACCTTCATACCATGGTTTAAACCCTAATTTTTCATAGAGTGTGCATGCTGCATTTATATGCTGAAATCCTTCTTAATTTAGATTGTGAATGTAATAACATGTGTTATAAATATAATTTAACAACTTTAGCAAAAATAATTTATAAATTGTGAGTATGTACATGTATTCTTATTCATATTTAATATAACAGATTAATATGCATGAATGTAGCTCAGTGCCTCAAACTTCTATAACTGTTACTGTAAGCAAGACCAACCATACAATCATTTAATATTCTGAACGTATTTAGGATTGATCATATTCACTGAAATCATTTTATTAGTGAAAAAAAGTATTAATTAGAACCAATAAAATCAAATGAAAATCTCCTGATAATGCCATAAATATAAATTCACTCTTCTGATTTTGATTAATATAAAAATAAGCTATCATATTGTGATTTAACAATATGCCAATAGGTTTACATAAAACCCATTTATGTCGGCACACAGATGTGCGTATAAAAATGGGCAAATTTGAATTGACATAAACCTATAAATAAAATTTGTTTTATAATACATAACCGATTTAACAAGTTACACAAATTTTTAGACATTTATATGACCCATATTTATATAAATAAGCAAAGATATTCTGTATAAAACCTTATATTCATTTTTAATGACACATAAATAATGATGACTTTAACATGTATGTGTGTTTACATGACAATCATCTACGTAAATGCAGATATTCTGTATAAACTAAAATTAACATCTTTGAATTGTCATAGATTCATAAAAATCACTTCATTTTAAATAAAAAATAAATGCTAATGTATGGTTATATTTAAAATAACATAGATAGTCTAAATAAAAGTTATTAATTCATGATTTTTAATGACATAAATGGTTTTTTATCTCTTAAAATATCACTGGCATGCCATCATAGAATTGTCTTTTTCCAGGTTACTCCATTTAATTGTAAATGTATTTAAAATTATCCCAGCAAGGTTTTTGTTTCGTAATTCTAGATAATTTTTGAAGTTTACTTTTTTAAAAAATTAAAATTATCTGTGAATTAAACCTTTGTTTTTAAACTTATAATTTAAGCAAAGATTACTCACTTGTTTTACTTTTCAATTACACATTTTAACAATTGCCATTTTCACAAAAAATGTTTTATCTTTAAATAAATAAACTGGAAATGGACATCCACTATTTTCTTTTATGACTCTAGTTTTAGTAGAATAATTTAGTCAAACATTATTTATTTTTAAACACAGCTGATATATGTAAGTAATTTATATACACAATGCAGCACATTTATCTGTGTATCTTGGTATATCAATAAAATTGTATGTATCACATGGTACTCTCATGATAAACTGACCTATTCTAAAACCATAGACTGGCTTGTTGTCATTTTGGGAAAGATATAATCTGGTAACTTTTGGGCTCCAGCAATTTCCTTTCCACTTTGCACTATTTATTTCATAGATATGTACAAGCAATGAACCACATAAAGGCTTGATCTTCCTTCCATGTGAATCCTAACTTTACTGTAGTGAAATAGTTGCAGCAGCTGGACTTGCCCTGAATTGCCTTCAGTTATTACTTTAGTGTCATCATAGTGTCATAATCTGTAAAAATGTCAATATTCACCTAATTGCTTTTGCATCATTTTTAGAGTCAGGGTAGAATTGAAACAAAATACATAGAAATTAAAAGTCTCTTTCTCTTGATTAAACAAGTTTAATAGCTTTTGAATTTAATTTAATCCTTTCCAAAACAACTTTGTAGGATTTTGATCGAAATATATTACAGAAGTATTAATTTAAAAAAAAATCTTATCTAAATAGATAGTGGAATTATTGTAACATAAAAACAAGATTGTCTTAATTTCAAAATCAAAATTAATAAAATATTAATTAGACCTTTTTAAATGTTCAATTTGTAATATTTTTAAAATTCAAAATTATTTATTTTTTAACTGTTATTCCAATATAATATGAGAAATATGTACAACAAATTTTTGTCTGTGCTTATTTTTATTTTTTCCATTTAACCATATAACGGGTATTGTACTTTTACATTTTATAT
>JAQFVV010013445.1:0-122174 GCA_028023455.1 Epiperipatus broadwayi | reverse complement strand
GAAGTATTAAATCTGTTAAATTATTTTTTTGTACAATTGTTTGTTAAAAGAGGAAATCTGTTTAATCAGATATCAATCTTTGTAGCAATTTTTTTTTGTAAATAATTGTTTTTCACTTTGGAAGCTTATAATGGGTCAGAACTATAATTTTTGAAATTGTCTTATCAAGATCTAAAGAAGGAAGCTCAAAGATTTGAAGTGTTATCTGGATGTTAAAAAGAAAAAGAAAAAACAAAAGAAAGGAAATAAGGATTGAGTCTATTTTTTTTTTTTTAAACAAAAGTGTCTGGAAAAAGGATTAAACTTTTCAGTTAAAAAATACTTTGGTTGAAAATAAATTAGAGATCTAATTAAAACAAATTTGTCCAAAAATAGCAAGTGATGCTATCTCTGATTGGTTAAGTTAGCTAAAAATTGGATATAAAAAGCTGTTTTGAATTATTATTAAGATTATTATTGTGATTGATTCAGATTATTAAACTATCAAATTTGAATGTTGAAAATATAAGAAATGGCGGGCTAGAAAAATTATATGTATGTCCCATTTGCTGGACCATCTGGAGGAAGCTGCACATCACATAGGAAAGAAAAGATGTGTCTAAAATAATATTCTACACCTTTCAACTGACCAGAGAAATAAGATGTTTTTAATAGAAGGAAGAAAGCATTCACCTGCATTCAAAGAAGATGAATTAATCTACTGATAAATATTAATCATCAAGTCCAATTAATTGTTACAACAACTGATTTTAAACTCAAGAAAATTTACAAATGGGAAAACAACTGCTGTATTTCATCCACATGCTTGACAGGAAGAGAAGAAAATTTAATATAATGATTTCCAAATTATCCACTAAAGCAAATAACCTCAATAGAGTCATCATCATCAAATAGTTATACACCTCAAGAAAGAGATTGTTCCCACATAAAACGGAAATAGTAGCTGCAGAAATATAGACATTATACAAGACAAGTTTGAACCCTTGGAAATTCGTCACAAACAAAAGATCGGTAATATGACTTTTTATATCTATTTTCTTTATGATATCAGTCTTAATAAACATTTTAGCAATAAAGTGGTATATTTTATTTAAAGAACTTTTAAAGACTATTCAGATCGATTAAAACAAGAATGTCTTACTAATAATAACTTTGAGCTTCATAAATGATCTTGAATGTATGAAAATTATTTGTTTATTAATTTTACAATATTAATGTGTAAAACAATTTTTTTTTATGGTATTATGATTTTAGTTTTAACTAATATATTATTATTAGTTTGGTTTTTAATAATATTTTGTTATTATGGGATAAAACACGCACATACATAATAATATTTTTATATGTGTATAATTGGGAGTGAATGTGAAATAATGAGTAGTATTAGAATATTAGATTATTTTGTTTCAAGTTCAGTATAGATTTCAGCGCTTGGAAGGGAGGGGGAGAAAATAATTTAAAACTGGTTTCTAAAACTTGCTCTTTCAATTCTACTAACATTTTTTTTTACATTCTATTTACATGTTGGATTTTTAAAGTATGTGTGCCAATGAGCAGATAATATTTTTTTTAAAATACTTTTCTCATGGAGTGAAAATCAGGGTCAATGTGACGTCCAACTTAATACAAAATACATTTGAAGGGAAAGGGGGAAGAACTTAAAATTAATCTGAGGATTGTTATATAATCAATTATTATTATTATTATTCATGTCAATTTTCATATTATCTAGAAATTTTTATGAATATGTTAGAAATGTAGTAATAAATATTAGTTTGTTTTATTAAACGAGGCATATATATTTCATTAAGTGTAGTCTTGGTTAAGTGTGATTATTCATCATCATCAATGGTTGAATATTAGTTATTTAAGATATAAGTAAATATGCTAAAATTAAGCAATAATTAAGAATTTCTTTATAAAAAAATTAGTTTTATGTTTAGGCTTAGTCCTAGAGCTGTAATTGAAACCCTTGTCATTATTGTTATTATTATCATCATCATCATCGCCATCAACGTTTTAATTAATGAGCTGTTTAACTGTTTAAAGGCCATAAATAAATATTGATTTTATAATATTTAGTGATCTCTTAGTATTATTATAACCACATCCCATCATCTATTTCATGCAAGGATGAGTGAATTGCCATCCTAAATTATTTATATATAATCTGAGCTAGTAAACTTACAAAACTATTGAAACACATTTGTTATGCTAAGATCTGAGAAATGATTTATGTCTAATATACTCCACTTTGGTTTAAAGATGTTTTACTTTTACCTAAATATTAGTGCTTATCGTGATATGGCTCAAAAAGCAAAATCTTCCATTTTATTATAAATAAAGTACCAAAAGGGATTCAAACCCAGTACATGTGAAAGGTTATTAGATATAACCATGTCTAGATTCAGATAATCTAGTGGCGCCCTGCTAGACCATATTCACTTAGTATTTGTTTAAACATGCACTTAACATCAAACCAAGGAATGAAAGTGGATAAAACCTACTGCCTGTATACCTGAGTTATATTTTATTGAATTACTAATGTACTCACTTCACGTGATTTTCATATACGTGATTTCATATAATACTTGTTATTAATAATTTGATCAACCTTTAATTTTGATATTTGGACTCCTTTACTCAGGTATAGTAATATCTTTTTTTTTTTTTTTTTTGAACTCATTTATTTATGTTACAATGGACACCCAACTGGGGCCTGATATTTTACCATATACCTGAAAAAGAGAGTCTATAGAATGATGGGAGATGTGTGGTTAAAAATAAAGAAATTTTTTTTAGTAAAATTTTTTTTTCAGTAAAAATTTTTTTTGTCTTACAAAATTTTCTTGGCCAAACAGTCTTATTTTAAATGATGATGTTTAATATGATTTAATTTTTCATTGATGATGATAAAATGGGTACAGCCATAAAACAGCTTTTTTTTAAATTTTTTTATCAATTTTGAAAATAGAGATGAATATCACAACTTAAGACAAAGGTGAAATAAATAATAGATTTTTTTTTTTGTGGAACATTAAAATAATTTATTGCCAGATAGGATAGGCATAGTAATAGTGATGAATTATGGAATAGTAGTCTCATGTGTGTTTGGGGAGTTCATTTTGTAAAAAGTCTATGATTTTAGAGGTTTGATTGGATGGTTGATCGTTGGAGTTTGGTTGGTTAGATTGCAGTTTTGATGATGAGTGGAGAGTTTTGTCATTGCCTTGAGAATGCTATGTATTTCGTGTAACTTATGAATGATCAAACCCATTCACTGCTCCAACCCAATTTATATGTTATCTTTATTTTATCATGAAGCAGTTAACAGCAGACCTGCCATGATATCAGCCTATAAGTCTCCAAGAGAGAGAGCAAGGTTTCGTTTTTGTAGTCTATAATAAGCAGGGCATTCCTTGATACTTGCCACATAAGACTCCAAGAGAGAGAGCAAGGCATAGTTTATCTATTTTAGCCCCTAAGACTTAATACATCTTTTATTGCAACAGAGTTTGCTTCATTTAATCAAGGGTTGTGGTAGTTAATAGTGATCGAATTGGGATGATCTTCTGAGTGCTCGTGATGCATTGTGTGATTATAGTGTTGTGACTGAATTCTTTTATTTATCTCAAGATTGTGAACTGCTAGTCATTCTGTGGACTGTCAATATCTGTCGGATTTCTGGGAGAATGAATGAATGTATAATTTGGGCTATTACAGACAGACATGCACTATATAGATTATTGTTGTGTAGTTCATCAAATAAGGATATTAGAATTTTTTTTTTGTATTTGTAAATGCATAATAAGGTGAAAATCAAATCAGTCAGTTGGTCAGAATAGGTGTCAGACAGGGAGAAGATGTGTGGATTTCTGATGGTCAGGGAAGTACAGATGGGATAAATATAGTTTTATAACATGAGTGAACTAAATTATAGTATGGAAGAGGTTATGGAAGAGGAAAGTGCCCCAATACCAGGAATCAGTGATCGTTTTCATACTGAAGAAGAGGATGGGGAGGTTTTCTTAAAAACACAAGAGGAAAGAGAGGAAGTAGAGGAAGATGCCTGTAATGTTAGTAGCAATAATACGGCCTCAAGTGTGGAAGTAGATGAGGAGCCGGAAGTTGTCCAGATTCAGATAGAAAATAAAGAACTCTCAGACATGAAATTAATGATGAGGCAGTTACTTAAAAGTATAGAAAATCTAAGAGAAGATAGTAAGCACAGTATAAAAAGTATAGAAAATCTAAGAGAAGATAGTAAGAACAGTATAATAAGTATAGAGAGTCTAAGAGAAGATAGTAAGCACAGTATAATAAGTATAGAGAGTCTAAGAGAAGATAGTAAGCACAGTATAATAAGCATAGAGAGTCTAAGAGAAGATAGTAAGCAAAGGATGGAAAATCTAGAACAAAAGATAGGTCAATCTATGGAGAAAAGTATAGAAGGTTTAAGGGTAAATCTGGAGAACTCTATTGACAATAACAACCAAATGATCATAGCTTTGGAAACTAGGATAGAAGGGTCCAATATAGAGTGTAAAAATAGATTTGCATCCTTAGAGGAGAGGATAGAAGGAGTGTGTAGATCGATGGAAGTCACCAAACAGGAGGCTGTCAGGGACTACAGTCTTTAAAGGCTCAAGTGGAGCAGTCTATCGAAGAAAATAAGAGAGAAATTGAGTTAGTTAGGAATGAGGTCCATGGTTTGGTCTCCCAATCCATATCAGAATGCATAGAAAAGAATGCCGAAATAACTTCTGCAGGAATTCATATTGGATTAGAGGAGGTCGTAGCCAAAGTGGACTCATAAGGAAGCCACTTTGGGCTGTGTAGATCAAACCCTCACTATGAAAAATAAGTTTAGTGGCTTAGAAAAGGAAATACGAGAAGTTAAGGGAAGCATGGCCAATGAGTGTGTACAAATTGACCAAAATCTTAGGAAAGAATTGGGGAAACAAATAGATAGCTTTAGGGAGGAGATAGTGAAAAGGGACAAGTCCAGTTCTTTAGAAGAGGGACTCAGAATGAATCAACATGAATTAGATGTTATGTTGGGAAAGGTTGAGGAGAACCAGAAGGCCTATGTTGTGGAATACATAAACCCCAAGATGGATGATCTCTACCAGAAAATAGGGGAATTAAAAGATCGTATTAATGTAGGGCTGCAGGATCAGTCAAACCTAAATTCAGGGCAGAGCGATGGTAGCACCTGTCCAGATGACTGTAGGGATAGCTCAGAACAGAGTCAGTCAGAGAAAAGGATGCCTACTTTAGTTAACAATCCACAAGGTGAAAAAGTAGAAAGACCGATATTAGCCATAATACCAAATCTCCCAGTAAAGAAAGTAAATGTCCAAATCTCTCTGAAAAATTCAACTGCTCTGGAAAAGTCAAAAATAAGTCATATCTGGTACAGAGAGCCAATCTCTCTGAAAAATGTAAATGTCCAGTGTGTATCAGACAGAGAATCAATCTCTCTGAAAAATGTAAATGCTCTGGAAAATTTAAATGTGCCTTATATTTGGTACAAAGATTCAACATTTCTAGAAAATTTAAAAATAAATTATACGTGGCTCAGAGAATCAATCTCTCTGGAAGATTTAAGGATGAATTATATATGGTACAGAGAGTCAATCTTTCTAGAAAGTTTAAAAATAAAGTATGTATGGTATAGAGAGTCAATCTCTCCGAAAAACTTCAAGGCATATTATGTATGGTACCAAGAGTCCATATTTCTAAATGGAGTTTGTAATAGGAGGTTATATAAAATAATTCCTCCAGATATGTTTTATAAATATCCAGTCAAGATGAAAAATGGAAATATTAAAAAGGGACTGGATGTACATATGCAATTTTATGCAGACCACAATATTATTTGAAAAGAAAAAAAAGCCCTTTCAAATCACTAAAAAGATAGGAGAAAATGCCTTTATGCTTGCTGCTCTTGATGGGAATAAGGGGACCTATAATGCTAGGAGTTTGATCCCTTATACTTCAGCAGAATAGCCTGGCAAAGATCTCCAAATAAATTATTTTTAGGTTTTCTAATGAAAAATATATTTACCAGTAGTTAATTTTTTTTTTTTATATATATATTATAAGTGTTTATTATTATTAGTGTATTTATTAGTTAGGATTTTTTTTAAAAATATAGTTAAAACAAAAGTGCTGATGATTTTATCCGAAGGGGGAGAAAGTTGTGCCATTACAATTTAGTCACTAGCTAAATTTATAGTAATGTGCATGTAGAAAAGGTAAACCAAAAATCATCATCACATTTTTATATAACCATAAAAGAAGCTGTAGGGCATCCAAGTTCAAACCCTACCAGATCAAAATTTTAAAAGCTTTAAACAGAGAGAGAGTGGGACAACAATTATATGCTTTATTTGTTTGTGTGTTGATAGAAAGGTAATACACACATTTAAACTATTTAATATTTAAATTTTCTGTTAAAAAGCAAAGTTATAATGCATACATATAGGCAATGTATGTGTAAATTATTTAATTGTTTTATATTTCAAATATTAAACATTTTAACTTTCTTTAAAACTAACCTATGCTTGATCAATTCTAATATTTTATTCTATACTTTTATTTTGCTTTTCTTTAATTATAATTGGGATTTAAAAGTTACAGATTTAATTAAATAATTGGGTTATAATTACTAAGCTAGCAATTATAGTATTTAAGGTTAGTTTATGAATGATTTGAAAGAATGAAGGATGTGTGTACATTACATACAAAATTTTACATTTCCTAAATATTGAAAGAAAAGGAAGTATTAAATCTGTTAAATTATTTTTTTTGTACAATTGTTTGTTAAAAGAGGAAATCTGTTTAATCAGATATCAATCTTTGTAGCAATTTTTTTTTTGTAAATAATTGTTTTTCACTTTGGAAGCTTATAATGGGTCAGAACTATAATTTTTGAAATTGTCTTATCAAGATCTAAAGAAGGAAGCTCAAAGATTTGAAGTGTTACCTGGATGTTAAAAAGAAAAAAAAAAAACAAAAGAAAGGAAATAAGAATTGAGTCTATTTTTTTTTTTAAAACAAAAGTGTCTGGAAAAAGGATTAAACTTTTCAGTTGAAAAATAATATAGTTGAAAATAAATTAGAGATCTAATTAAAACAAATTTGTCCAAAAATAGCAAGTGATGCTATCTCTGATTGGTTAAGTTAGCTAAAAATTGGATATAAAAAGCTGTCTTGAATTATTATTAAGATTATTATTGTGATTGATTCAGATTATTAAACTATCAAATTTGAATGTTGAAAATATAAGAAATGGCGGGCTAGAAAAATTATATGTATATTCCATTTGCCGGACCATCTGGAGGAAGCTGCACATCACATAGGAAAGAAAAGATGTGTCTAAAATAATATTCTACACCTTTCAACTGACCAGAGAAATAAGATGTTTTTAATAGAAGGAAGAAAGCATTCACCTGCATTCAAAGAAGATGAATTAATCTACTGATAAATATTAATCATCAAGTCCAATTAATTGTTCCAACAACTGATTTTAAACTCAAGAAAATTTATAAATGGGAAAACAACTGCTGTATTTCATCCACATGCTTGACAGGAAGAGAAGAAAATTTAATATAATGATTTCCAAATTGTCCACTAAAGCAAATAACCTCAATAGAGTCATCATCATTAAATAGTTATACACCTCAAGAAAGAGATTGTTCCCACATAAGACGGAAATGGTAGCTGCAGAAATATAAACCTTATACAAGACAAGTTTGAACCCTTGGAAATTCGCCACAAACAAAAGATCGGTAATATGACTTTTTATATCTATTTTCTTTATGATATCAGTCTTAATAAACATTTTAGCAATAAAGTGGTATATTTTATTTAAAGAACTTTTAAAGACTATTCAGATCGATTAAAACAAGAATGTCTTACTAATAATAACTTTGAGCTTCATAAATGATCTTGAATGTATGAAAATTATTTGTTTATTAATTTTACAATATTAATGTGTAAAACAATTTTTTTTTATGGTATTATGATTTTAGTTTTAACTGATATATTATTATTATTTTGGTTTTTAATAATATTTTGTTATTATGGGATAAAACACGCACATACATAATAATATTTTTATATGTGTATAATTGGGAGTGAATGTGAAATAATGAGTAGTATTAGAATATTAGATTATTTTGTTTCAAGTTCAGTATAGATTTCAGCGCTTGGAAGGGAGGGGGAGAAAATAATTTAAAACTTGTTTCTAAAACTTGCTCTTTCAATTTTACTAACATTTTTTTTTTACATTCTATTTACATGTTGGATTTTTAAAGTATGTGTGCTAATGAGCAGATAATTTTTTTTTTCTTGAAATACTTTTCTCATGGAGTGAAAATCATGGTCAATGTGACGTCCAACTTAATACAAAATACATTTGAAGGGAAAGGGGGAAGAACTTAAAATTAATCTGAGGATTGTTATATAATCAATTATTATTATTATTATTCATGTCAATTTTCATATTTATCTAGAAATTTTTATGTATATGTTAGAACTGTAGTAATAAATATTAGTTTGTTTTATTAAACGAGGCGTATATATTTCATTAAGTGTAGTCTTTGTTAAGTGTGATTATTCATCATCATCAATGGTTGAATATTAGTTATTTAAGATATAAGTAAATATGCTAAAATTAAGCAATAATTATGAATTTCTTTATAAAAATTAGTTTTATGTTTAGGCTTAGTCCTAGAGCTGTAATTGAAACCCTTGTCATTATCGTTATTATTATCATCATCATCATCGTCATCAACGTTTTAATTAATGAGCTGTTTAACTGTTTAAAGGCCATAAATAAATATTGATTTTATAATATTTAGTGATCTCTTAGTATTATTATAACCACATCCCATCATCTATTTCATGCAAGGATGAGTGAATTGCCATCCTAAATTAGTTATATATAATCTGAGCTAGTAAACTTACAAAACTATTGAAACACATTTGTTATGCTAAGATCTGAGAAATGATTTATGTCTAATATACTCCACTTTGGTTTAAAGATGTTTTACTTTTACCTAACTATTAGTGCTTATAGTGATATGGCTCAAAAAGCAAAATCTCTCATTTTTATTAGAAATAAAGTACCAAAAAGGGATTCAAACCCGGTACATGTGAAAGGTTATTAGATATAACCGTGTCTAGATTCAGATAATCTAGTGGCGCCCTGCTAGACCATATTCACTTAGTATTTGTTTAAACATGCACTTAACATCAAACCAAGAAATGAAAGTGGATAAGACCTACTGCCTGTATACCTGAGTTATATTTTATTGAATTACTAGTGTACTCACTTCACGTGATTTCATATAATACACTGGTTATTAATACATTGCTCATAATTTGCTTATAATTCTTGATAGTGTTATATTTTGAACCTTTACTTATGATCATTCTGTGGACTACTCAGGTATGGTAAATATCTTTTTTTTTGACTCATTTATATAGGTTACAATATATATATATATATATATTTATATATATATATATATATATATATATATATATATATATATATATATATGCATACAAGGAGAATGTAAACTTACAGAATGAGAATTTAAACTTGTGGAATGTTAAGGGAGGTGTCTGTGATATACACATGGATATGTGAGTCCCTGCTATATGAATGCTAACCAAACAGGATCATTGGCCAAGTGCTATCTGAAATATAAACTTAGTCTTATCTCAAAGATATATAGACATACATATACACCTATTATATAAATGATGGACACTGTATGAATATCAGTGATTGAATTAAGCATCAGAGAAGTTACCAATGGAATGGAGTAATTGATCCATGGAAGTTGAACTGTCAATGAACTATTTGAAGGAATTATTCTCCAAAGTATTGTTATTTAAATAAATTGTTGTTACATAAAATTAATAAATCTTGTCAGTTTCATTTCACATCATTCATCTCTCAGTGTACTTGTTCACAGGAATCTCATGTTTCCTGAGCTATGTCCCACATAACTTGGATCTGGGTAAGGTTGTAGTGAGCTGGAACTCTAGTGGCACCATTTGGGAAACCATACAGATAAATTTCTAGCTGTTGTCAGATTCTTTAATGCTACATCCTCTGATGAGCATGAAATATTATTGTAAGGGGGGGGGGTGACATTAGTGTTGGTTAACACCAATAATTCTTTCCTTCCTGCAATATGCTCATCAGGAAACAACCACCAGAGGAGATGGAACTGCAATCCAGTTACAATATATATTTTAAGACTGTAGGTCATGATGATTGAAGAAGACTGTTGATATAATACATATAAAGTAAGAAAAGATAGGTCTGTTTTTTTCATAGCAGAGGATAGTTGTGATATATGCAATTCAATAGAAGACACCATAATTTGAACAACCTGTATTTGATTGCAAATATTTCTATAGAATAATAATTAATTAGTAGTTGTAGATCTGTGAGTATATTTACTACTCCATTGAATATTATGATCAAGATAGAAATTGTCTCCATCTTGTGAGTTATTATTTTATTGCAATGATGGATATAAATAATTATTACACATGCTCACACATATATAAATGTGTGTTATTGGAGAATTATCAGTGAATGCTCAAATTGTAATAACAATTCAATGCCCATTATTTATTTACCAAATTATTAAACTTATAATAACCAAAATGTTCCAGATAGAGATTTTAAATATTTTCTCTTACCACACATCAATTAAGAGCTTGTTTGGGCTATTAGTATGCTCTCAGTATTACATTATTGATTACAATAAATACAAATTACTTATATTCAGCACTTTATGCCATAATATGATAGAAAAAAAGAAGGGTGTGCTTATATTATGACAGCCACACATCGTATGGCCAAGCATAAGATGGTAATACATAAGCAAATGGCCGATAATATGTGATAAAGCCATTAAAGGGGAGGGTATGTGCCATCTATATAAATTAAAATTAAGTCAGATTATAAAATAAGTGAGAGATGTCTGTGGATATATCATATACTCACACACACAAGACAAGCCAATAGTTAAGGCTTATAATTTATAATTCAATGTGTTAACATATTAGCTATATGCTTATAATAAATTTTTATTATATTTTTATGTTCTTTTTTTTTTAAATAAATGCAAAGAGTTTATGCGTAATTTGTATTTATATTTTTTTTTTGTTAAATGCTTATAAAAAGAAAAAGAAATGAAAATATTTAAAAGTTCCAACATATAGGTAATTTTAAATCAAGAGTTTTATTAGTTGTTTTTCTCCACAAACTCATTTAAGCAGGGAGGTGGAAGTCGTTGTTCTAAATTCAAGAAAAGCCTGAAGGCAATTATATTTTTAGTAGATAAGTAATTTTGTTTCTTTTTTTTTAATTATCAAATATTTCAACTTGACAAAAGAGTTTGTTGAAATTTATGTTAATGCGAGTGGGGAAAGATATCTAATTTTTTTTTTTTTCATATGTCATAGCATCGGCTGGGACGTGAACCCACAACCGTCTGCAACCAACTACTTGCTTGCATGGCGGCTGCGATACCTCTCGGCTAACAACGCAAGACAAGATATCTAATTTAATTAAAAATATATTTTAAGTGTAATCTGATTATCAGAAAAATATTTTAAGTGTAATCTGATTATCAGAAAATATCTTATATAGTCATCTTTTTTTGGTGTGTTGAATCAGATAGTGGTTGGAGTAGAAAGAAAATTTAATTAAAAATAAAAATTCTTGAGATTAATTAGGGGGTTACATAGGAATGCTTCATACATTGTATGGATCCACTAACAAAAGTCAAAATTAGCTAATTAAATGTTTTTCAGAGGATACCAGAATTGGGATTGTAATGAGAGGGCTATATATGCTGTTCACCAGTTTGGAGAGATTCAATCAATCAGTCACAGTCAATCAAATCACTCACTGACCGAAGCAGTCAATCATTCACTCACTCACGTTAACTTATTGGACATTATTTTTTAACTTGCTTGCTGACTTATTGGATTTATCTTAGCCTGTCTGGTTAAACTTACAAAGTTGGAGCAGAACATACAGATGTAGACAGTCAGCCATTGAAGTTCTATATATTTCATATCATGCAGACAAAGAGTAAACCTCAAGATGGTTTCCAACTAGCCAATTATTACTAGTGTTTCACAGAACTGTGTTTAGTGGAAGGTGCTGATATTTGAAACACAAGTGTACTCACATCAGTGAAATGGTCATGGGGTAGGAATCCCCACTCAGTGTGCTCACCCAACTCTGCTCCTGCTATCAGTAATGTATCCCGAATCCAGACATCAAATGAGCATGAAAGCTGCTGAACAATATCATCAGAAATGTCTTCTGAATCCAGCCATCAAATGATCATGAAAGCTGCTGAACAATATCATCAAAAATGTCTCCTGAATCCAGCCACCAAATGATTATGAAAGCTGCTGAATGATGCCATGTTAAAGAGAAGTCCCTGCCATCCTGGATGAACATATACATGGCATACTCAAAATCCAGAGAAGTACGATAGAGACTTTATGTGGTACCCTTATTATTGTTTTTTTTTATTCCAGTGATTTCATATAAATAACAATGTATAATATAGATCTTTTATTTGTGTATTTCTTTCGTTAAGATAATATCATTTTAATTATTATTCAGTGTTTAAAAAATATATTCAGGTGCGAGTTTATAATTCTCAGACCACTCTCTCTCACTAATTGATTCTTCTTTTTTTTTATGTTTTAACAATACATTTCTTTATAAAAAAATAACTATTATATTATCATACATTTTTTTCTCTACATTGGGGTTTATTATTATTGTATTTATCTTTGTAATTGGTGAAGGGATATGGGGTTCAATAAATATGTTTAATAAGTATAAATTTGCCTTACTGCTTTCATACATTATTCATATTTCTCTAAAATAATAAAATACTTAGATAATTGCACGAGTTTTAGTTTCCCATTTCTTTAACTGAGATAAAGAGAACACTGAGCTGGTATATGGGATACTCACTTATCGGGATTAAAATCTTTAGTCATTGGGATGTTTATTTCCATTAGATTTTGTTTGTTTCATTATATTTCATATCATTATTAGCCTTACATATCTTTTCAGGAGGGGAAATTAATCTTTTTCTTTCTGTGAGTGGCATGAAAGATTGAAATTAAAGTAATCTTTCAAAGGTATGTAAGAGTCAATACTTTTATAAACATCCCCATAACTGCATCAAAACTATAGTAAAAAGATTTAAAATTACTTCCTATCCTGGCGTGCTGCCATATTTTTTTCATGTTCAATATGTGCACATGCTCATGTTATCAGGGTAGGGATGAACCGGTATAATATATATATATATATATCATATTTAAATACATGAACATTGTCTGTAGTAAACATTGTAATTATAAGGGACTTGAACACAGATTTTCAAATTCCCCACAGCAATCCAATCTATTTTATACATCTTATACACATGACCACATGTGAAAAAGATAAATAATCTCCAATATACATGTGGTTCAGCCCAAAATACATATATTAGATACCATTTATTTTTTCACATATATGTGGTTATGTGTATCAGTTATATAAGATGGATTGAATAGTTATGGGAAGTTTGAAAGTCTAAGTTCAAGTCCCTTATATATATGTAGGATCTAATATGACATTCCATTATAATATATATTCAAATTTACCCCAAATTCACAACTCAACCAGATTAGCCAAAAAATAAACTAAAATACTACTAATGGTTATTCTGGTACAAGCAGACTTCTCAAGTGTAAAGAACTACAAAATAACAATATACTTAAACTAAACATTACCCACAATTCCACTTATAACCCATATACCCTTAATATTAAAAGAACTTTTAAATAAGTTGATTACATCAGACTCATAAATTTTTAATAATGAAGTTTCTTTAATTCTTTTAGTATTAAGAGTGTGTTGGGAAGTAAGTAGAATTGGGCCTAATGTTTAGTTTAAATGTATTATTTTGTAGTTTTTTACACTTGAGAAGTCTGTTTGTAACAGTGAAACTATTGGTAGTGTTTTAGAGTTTATTTTCTTGGCAAGTCTGTTTGAATTGTGAATTTGGGGTAATTTTGATTATTTATTGACTAGTTTAGCTTTATGCTTTTATTGTTTGTATATATAAATATTTGAAATACAGGCATTCTTTTTATACCAGGAGCTTAATTGTAAATATAGGCGATTTGAATTCAGACTTCCAAGCACCCTTCAACCCTCCACACTATCTCATACCACTGATACACATTACCACACACACATAGAAAAGATAAATAATCACCAATACATGTATTTCATGCAGCACTCATCAATTGGTTAAGATTATTATCTCCCACACATATCTATAATCAATGCTCAGTTTATATTAAGATAGCAAATCTTTATACTTTAATGGACAGGCTTCAATCTACTCCAACCTCCAAATTTTCAGCCATCTATATCATTGAAAATCTGATGATGGAAAGCCCAAATCCCATACTGATGCCAATATTATTGTCATGTCCATGTTGACCTCAAGTTACTCTGACCCCACATGTATTTGACCTTATCCATTTATATACATAGAAGAAAGATGGGCAGGATACAGGTTTAATGTGTAAATATTTGAAATACATACATTCTTTATATACCTGGAGCTTAATTGGGCATGACAATAATATTGAGATCAGTATGGGATTTGAGTTTTCCCTTATCAGATTTTCAATGGTATAGATGGCTGAAGAGTTGGAGATTGGAATAGATTGAAGCCTGTCCATTAAAGTATGAAGATTTGCTATCTTAATATAAACTGATAACTGATTACATATATGTGAGGGGAGATGATAATCTGTATCAACAGATGAGTGCTGGTTCAGCACGAAATACAAATATTGGTGATTATTTATCTTGTCTACATGTGTGTGGTCAAGTGTATCAGTTGTGTGAGATAGTTTGGAGGGTTGAAGAGTGGTTGAAGTTCTGAGTTCAAATCTCTCTCTCTCTCTATATATATATATATATATATATATATATTACAATGAAATCAAGTCATATGTCACAGACCTAATTTAACAAGCTTGTATTACAAGTATTATATATAGAGTTTGCAAATGAGCTCTTAACAAGCTTTACAGAATATCCCCAACCCCAGACTAGTTTCTGTTAGTGTATTTCTCAGTGAGGTGTTAATACTTGCATGTCCTAGCACCTCAATGAGGAAACCAAGAAACCAGTCTGGGGTTGGGGATTTTCTGTAAAGCTTGTTAAGAGCTTATTTGCAAGCTCTATATATAACATATATATTATAATGATAATGTAATATTAGACACTATTTAAAGAAACATAAAAATAGTAGACAATTGGTTCAAGTTAGAAAAAGAGCATGAAAATTGGTAAAACAAAATCACAGAAAAAAACAATATATTATAAGATTAATAGTACAGTGACAAGTGGTAATACGTTTTTTCAATCACTTCATTAATTTGCAGGTGAAATAAAACAACTGTCTTATTGATTAAATGAACATAGATTTGGGATAGCTCTGAAGTTTGTTACTGCTAACCTATTAATAATAATCCATATTATAAAATATATTATTATTAAGTGAACATTGGGATACTTAGACATGTATAGGCATTTATGAAATTATTCATATATAAAAATATATTTTTAAAAATGTACTGATTACTAGAGTAGTTAATGCATAATAATCCATGAATTATTTCAATGGGTTTTAGGAATTGAGGCAAATATTGATTCAGCAAATAATATGAGTGAAAATGATCAAACAACAATGGTTTAATAGTGAGAAAATCCAATATTTATTGTTATTTAAAGCAAATTTGAAAGCTGCAATAGAGAGTAGTTATATAAATCCATAAATGAAAAACTGAATCATAGTAGACATATAGTATTAAATCTAATATATATGTGAAAATAGAATCTCATGAAACAATTTTTTTTATTACAAAACAAATAATTTACTGCAATTTATTTTTACCAATTACTTTTGTAAAGACAAGTTGTTGCATTTGGATTTGAGTTCCTAATATGTTGCAAGTTTTTAAAAGAAAGAAAAATATAATTCGATGTAATTTGAATTTTTTTAATATTATTTTTTTTCTAATTAAAGTAGATATTAAGAAAGAATATAAATAAAAGAAAACTGATGGAAAAAACAAAATAAAATATTCAGTAATATATATTTTTTGAAAAACATATAGCATTGGTTTTGATTTTAACCAATGCTAATTGTTGTCAGAAAAAATGATATATTTAGGACATAAAATCATACTCAATTGAATTTATGAGTTTTTTGTTCAGAGTGATTAGAAGTCAAAAGAGATAATGTGATGTTTTAAGATGATGGATGCATAACTCCTAAATATACATGATCACAAAAAAGGAAGTTGATGTTAAGTTTACTGATGGAATAAAGCTAATTCAACATTAAAAGCCATAATTTATCATTATCATTTTTAATAACGTTCATTTTCAATTGATGTTAAAATAAATTAATTTACCATGAGTATAATATAAAGATATGTGCTAAGTACAAACTCTTAGTTGCCATTTATTATCTGAAAATATAATTATGTGTAGAGTTGCAAGTACAGATTATCAAAATTCATCAAAATTATATAAGATTACTGTTATAAAAAAAATTCTCAAAACAATAGAATTTTGGAAAAACTAGTGAAAAAGAACTGCTGCTATTAAAAAAAAACATAAACACTTGAAAATTAAACAACTAAAACTTAAAGAATTAAACTTGCAAAAGGGAGATTGCTTTGCAAATTGTCATAAAGATCTCAAAATTATATCATGCATGATAATACTAAAGATATTATTGAAGATTGATACTAAACAGTAAATACTTGCATGAGCTCAATTTAAATTGTTAAAAATAATCAATAATTACTGTCTCTTAATTGAGTTGAACACATTCTATTAAAGTACTTTTTACTCTGTTAAATAAAAAGAAAAATAAGATATTAATATAATGAATCTAATGCCTGGATGAGTAATAGCAAACCATAACTAGTGCAAAAATTAAATGAAAACAGTAAACTATAAACACTTTTTACATCTAAAAGAGAAACCTCTTTTAAATGCATTTTTTTATATTTGTGGAGATAAAGTGTTACAGCAAACATATAAATATGTAGGAAAACAAAGTTTCATGGTACTTATGGATAATCCCCAACACCAAGGTTGATTATGAATATTAAAAAACTATGAGATGATATTCCCTGTTTACTATGGTCTTCCAATCATATTATTTATGTATTGAATCTGTGAATAAATGAAAGATTAACACTAATACTAACTCTAATTTATAATACATTTATTACTATTTTTTAAAGTTAGCAGGAATTTATAATCAATTTATTGGATTTCTCTATATTCATAATAAATCTTGTGTCTGGGATTATACTTAAGTACCAGTGTCACAACTTCCCCTATTCTTCCTTATTATAATATAGTTCCACCAAAAGTTGAATATTATAAATTAATAAATTTTTAATTGATATTATTGTTGAAATATTTTTTAAAAATGTGGAAATATATGTTTTATTTTCTTAAATATATATATATAAACTTTTTTCAGACTTTCACCCAACTTAGAAAAAATAATATTATGTAATGGCATAAGGCATGGAAGTCAAGAAGATTGGGATTTTGTTTGGGACCAGTATTTAAATACAAGTGATTCTGTAAAACAAGTAATCTTTTTGACAGCCTTAGGGTGCACACATAGTTCATCATTAATTAAAAGGTAAATATAATAGGATACTTGTGACTGATCTAATCACCAAGTGACAGAAGGTCCTTCTGATCACTTTAGTGAAAAGAATTTATTTTTAGATAAATTATTTCAGTTTTTATTATAGTGATTTTTTTTGTCATACAAATTAGAGAAACTACTGCTTAATAATATTAAAAAACTTAAACTAAAATATTCACTTTACAAATACAATTTTTATTAAATTAGAATTTTATTTATCAATTGAGTAGAATATTTTAGATCACTTCTCTCACTTTATATATATATATAATTTGTTTTTGTTTTTCATATATATATATATATTCATATTTAAATTTTGTCTATACCAAACTGAATGTAATTAGAAGGAACTTGAAATCAGACTTTTAAGCTCCCTACGGCTATGCATTCTATCTTATATAAATGATACATTTGATTATATTGATTATATACATGATGAGCGCTGATTTAGCATGAAATATGTTTATTGGAGATCATTTATTTTTTTGACATGTATATGGTCATGTATATTGGTTGTATAAGATGGAGTGTATTGATGTAGGGAACTTGCAAGTCTAAGTTCAAGTACTTTCTAAATATATGTATCATAAATTTTGCTTAGGTATGATGAAATACTTGACAAAGTGTATAATTATTCTTTCTTCAATATTTTTGGTTTTCCATTCAGCTTAATGCACTTCCCATGCTGTGCAGTATAAATGTATGTTTGTGTGCACATCACTGAATATACATTATATAGATCAGTGGTCTTCAACCTTTTCACACCTGCAGACCGGCAAAAATAATGAATAAGGTTTCACGGACCAGCAGAAGTTTACAGATGAATTTTCTTAAAGTTGTAAACTGCTTAGTCTTAGATAATAACTGACCAAAACATCACACTAGTTACTGTGTATTGTAATGGTGTTGCTTATCTTCACATGCTGAACACTCTTTCTTGAGTTGCACAGCGTACTGCTACATAAAACAGTACAATAACAATTATTCTCATTAATGTGTTTGCATTTCTATGTGTATTATTAAATTGTTAAAACATACAAGAATAAAATCTTCACCTGAATGTTGGGAAATATTACAGCTAGTGTAATTACATGACAATGATTATGGTAAATGTAATATCTGTATTTAATGTTAAATATACAAGATGAAGTTATATATATATATATGGAGTTTGTATAATAAAAAACTTTTTTTTTAATTTTGAATTTTTTTAGAAAAATAATAAAAAATTTAATTATACCCCCCCCCCCCAATAAACATCTGTGATAAATAGAAAAACAAATTACTTTATGTATGATTGATTAGATTTTGTTTTTCGTTCTGTTTCTTTTTTTTTTAATCGGGTAAAAATGCGATGAAAAAATAAATAAAAATTGTTTATATTAATTAAAATTTTAAATCTTATTATTTTGTTATTACAAACTTTCCTGCCAGTCTAGTGTGGACCACTAAAAAAACTTCTCTGTCCCAGCACCATCTGTGGACTGGAGGTTGAAGACCACTGATATAGATTATGATGCATAACACTAAAAATATATCAAACTTAACAGAAAATCAAAAACATTGAAGAATAATTATACATTTTGTAAAGTATATCAATCTACATATGCAAAATTTATTTTATAATCAACAAAGTTTAAAACAAATTTATATACATATAAATACAAGGGTTTTTTGGGGAAGGGGATATCAGAATATCTCTCATTTCAATCTCACCACATCAGAATTATCTATCAGTGTAGAAAACTGATGACTTTCCTTTATTATGTATATATATGATTTTAATTCACCAAACACATGTATTTTCAATCATATGATTGCAAGTCAATATTTCTACAATACTCACACAAAATAGGGACTAGTTTCCATCCATTTTCTATAAGTAAATAATAATTGCACTGTAAATATATATGTTTTAAGACCTTTTTTGTAGTCAGTGCATTTATATATATATCATGGAAAAAACTGTAATCATCAAATGAGATAGAGGTTTAAACATCTGAATCTATATCATGTCTTTCTATTTAAATATCATGATTTACACTGTATGGGATTAATGATGGAATGTCTTTGTTATTAAATATACATGGTATCAGCATCATTTTCAATAATTTGTGATTCATTGAGGAATGAAGTATCCTTCAAATTTAATCCAATTATGTCAATTCATAGATGCTCTTCTCAATATCATCATATCAGTAAACTTCCATATTTCATCATTCATTTCACATATCAGATGGATGGAATTTAATTTATGACTTCAGTTATATATTTATTATTATGTCTTCTAACAATATGTTTATCTCTTACTCACTTTAGTTATGTAATTGTTTTTAGTGATGTCAATGATACCTTAACTATTTATTTTGCTTTGTATCTATTCTTGTTAATCTCAACATATATTTTTCTTTACTTTATTGAAGGGTCCGAAATCTGTATTACTTTGATATTAAGTGTCCAAGTTTATAATTATGAACTAGTAAAATGCACATATTAAAACTTCTTTTCAAATACATATATTTGTTTTTACTATTTTTTATCAAAAGCACTCCATCAAAGTTTAATTCTATAATTAATTTTATTCATTATGTTTCCAACTTTATTAAAAATCTGACCAGAATATTTGTAGTTGTTAACATTTTCTAATTCATGATTATTTCTATCTTTATTTACTGAGGATAAAATTGACTAAACATTGTTTGTCTGTTTTTAGCATGTATATTTAGCCAACTTTATAACACTATTTGATAACTCTTGTAATATTTCCAGAAGATGTGAAATATTTACAAAGCAGCCACAATATCTACAAAATCTAGATTATTTAAATAATTTTCATGTATTTTTCTTCTCTTAGTTTCTCAATTTAATCCATAAAATACTTGTTGTGGAATTGATTTTAAAAAAAATTAAAACACAAAATTACCCTATTGTATATCTTTATCAATATTAATTTTCTTAGTGACTCCAGTCTAATCATTGTTGCTGAATTTTGATAAATATTTTTTCAGAATAAGTCAATAATTTTAGGTCTATATCTTGATGATAGTTTAATAATTGTTGAAATTATTATAGAATCAAATGCCTTTCCATAATATACAAATCCAAAGCATAATGCAAGCTTACATTTACTAATTCATTAACTTTTTTTCAATATTTAGATGTGATTCGATATATAAAGTATAGAATCTTTTAATTAATTTAAACATCTGATAATTGGTCAAAATGATTTCTATCTACATTAGGATATCCAACAGAATTTAATACATCACATTTAAAAAATAGTAATTGGTCCGTGATATCTTCTGATTCAACTTCTGTTAATTTAATATCCAAAAAAAAAAAGTAAATAATAATAAAAAAAATAAAAATAAAAATAATTGTAAACAAAACAAATTTTTAATATTTTAGTTCACATTTAAACCATTTGGCGTCATTATCTATATGCTTAAATAATTTAATTTTATGTAGATATCATATTCATTTTTTCATTTTGTCATTATCAGTTTCCATTAAACTACTATTTACAAAAAATATGTGCATATATTTCGTTTCGATATATATGACTAGATTGTTTAAAGCACACTATTTTTTTTCCTAATTTACAATATTAAAACATTCTTATTGAAATTCGTTTTGCTTTATATTTAACTTTATCAATGGATAAAATTGGAGAAATGTTAAAAAAAAAAAAATCATTGCTAAATTAAGATGCAATAAACCAAAAGAAAAAAAAAATACTATAGTGAATTTAGAAAAAAAAAAAGATTGTTAATTCGGTCATGTAATAAATAGAAAATAAAACAACCTTAAAAACTTTCATCCACACATAAAAAAAATATTCTAAAAAAACTTTTACTTTGATTTAAATGCGAAAGCATTTTTTTATTTTTAATATTTTTTAAGAATATGTATATCGTACTAGTTTCTAAATTAAAATACATCTATAGGACTGTTTTTGTCATGTAACGCAGAGGAACGGTATTCCAGCACCCTTCTTAGTGTATTTTTAATGTTTCAAACATAATTAGATAGAATGGAATATCACATGTACATCGTTACAATCCATATTTATATAATTCCAACATATAAAAAATATGGTGTTTTATAAATCACATGAAATATGGATAAATTTGAAATTGACACTTTCATATAGTGAGAAGTGGATTCGTCCACATCCCCATTGGTCAATTGTGAGTAACAACTGATTACAGTGATGCAAGTGCAGCCAGTACAGTCTGATATTTGTAACTGAATATACCTGTGTAGCGATAGGTAATGTATGAACTATTTAATCTCTTTACTTTTATGTAAATTTGACGTTGTTGTTTTTATTTTATTTATTTTTTAGTATAAAAGTTTATTCCAAGTTTAAAAATGAAAAACATTTCTAGTTACTTTTCGACCATCAATCCCACTAATAAAAAGCTCAAAATGACAACAGAAATTATGGAAATATTGATGTAAGTTGATGTTCCTGAATCATCTCGAGTGGAGAACATCATTCCGCCATAGACACTAATACTAAAAAAATGAATCAAGACGATTTGTCAGATGAGAATTGGACAAAACCTTGGAAATCACTATAAACTTTTATTCAGATATATAAAGTTTTACAATTTCATTTTACATTTAGTTATCTGTTGTATATTTGTATTTGCTTATTGATACATTTTGTTTAATTTTTTTATTTGCTTCATAGCATTGGAAAAGCTGTTTTAAATTTTATTTAAATGATATGTGAATATAATTTTGTTTAGTGAAAAGTATGACAAGAAGAGAGTTCTGGTATCTTTTTTTATTTAAAAAAAGTCCTGTATAGATAGATGTATATAAATAATAATAACCGCTCATTGAGTTCAACTCAACTACAAAAGAAAAAGGAGGAAAAACTATTCTAGAAATGAGTTTTGTGATAACTATACATACACTTATGTATACTATAAATACATTCACATATAGAAGTTACTGGTCCATTGTTTTGTATTTGATATTTTATGATGCTGTCTTTTTCCTTCAGTACAAAACTTCTTTCTGAAATACTTTAATACCATGCCTAATTGTAGCTCTCCAATATATTCTTTTTTTTTTTCCATATCTTTGGAATATCTGAGATAATTCTTGTATCATAATTAGGACCTATCTCTTTGGTGAGAATAATGCTCAACTTCACCATAAAATACCTCTTTAGGAATTCTTTCATTGTTTATTCATTTTACATGTGCAAATCCAGTGGAAATATGATTTTACACTAGTGGACTCAATAGTATCACATCAAACAACTGAAGAATGTACTAATTAGTTTTATGATCTTGCAATTGTAATTTAAATTTTTTTTGGAATATCCTTAAATGAAACTTTTACAATGTCTTTGTGCTGATAAGGTGACCAAGTTTCACTTTCATATTATAAATGAAATAATTGCAGTAATTATTTACCTGTGATGAAATACTTTATCTTTTAAATATTGCATCTCAACTTCTTAATCTATTTTTGAAATTATAAAACAACCAAGTATTTAAATTGGTCTTCATTCTGAAGTTGGTAACTATCCAAAAGTGGTTGAGAATTTTTCTTCAATCACTGATTAATAAACAACTGAAGTTTCCCAAACATTAATTAATAAACCCAAGTTACATTTAAAACAGTAAGAACATCCAGTAAATTATTGATTGAACTGGTGAAAATAGCATAATTAGCCATATGCTGTAAATCCAGAATTCATGAAGTTGTTTTTGTTCTATCTTTTAATCAATTCAAATTAAAAATTTCACTATTAGATCTCTATCTTATCTTGATCCCAGTTTGATTAAACCATCTATAGACAATTCCAAAGATTAGTGCATAACTATTGAAAACAATGTCAGAACACATACACATTGTTGTTTAACAACACTTTTTATTTCAAGTGCTTCTGATTTACCATTTGTAAGAATGTTTCCCCTCAGGCTATGTAATATGAATAAATTTTGATGAACAACCAACTAACTTCAAACAATATATTAGACCTATCCTATTAACTGAATCAAATGCCTTGACAATTGTTCCTTCATTCCTAATACTTGAAAGTGCCTTTGCTATAATAGGTAATAATGATATTCCATGGTAACTATACCAATTTTGTCTATTCCTTTTGTTTTTATAAATTGGAACAATAAAAATATAATGAAGATGAGATGGCACAATTTGAAGGATCAATATTTTTTTAACAAAAATCAGATATTTTAATATTTATCCGGGTATTTCATCAGGACTTGTAGCTTTTTCATTTCTAAGATTATAAAGAGCTGTTTTGATTTCAATAAACTGGATTCTTTGTCCAAATCTAAATTAAATAAAGTGTTTATATTGTTAAGACTTGCTATCTTAATTTTTGTATCATTTTAAAAATATGATCAAAATACTCCTTCCACATATTTAAAATGCCATTGTTATCTTATAAGCAAATGCCATTAGTAGATTCTACAATATTATTATATTGTTTCTGAGGTCTATATATTGATATTATTGCATCAGAAAAAAGATCTAGAAATGATGACAATCAGTGAATGTTTGTATTTTCTTTGCAGTTATAATCCATCAATGATTTTTAAGCTTTCTTGTCAGTCACTGAACTTCTGCTTTCAGATCTTTGTATTTATTATACTTTCAATTAAATCACTAATAATAAAATCATTATCAGAAAATCAATCATGATTTTTCTTTTTAGTTTACCCAAGAATAGATTTACATGTATCCCTAACACACTCCTTAAATGAATTCCATGATTCAATTATATGATAATTCTGAGGATTCAAATTAGTGATCATAGTATGTAATAGATGTTGAGATTTAGTATGCATAGTAATTCTGAAGAACTAACATCAATTTTCTTATGAATATGATTGGAATAATATTATTTTAACACAACTATCATATTTAATCTTGGAGCATACTAATCTATGATCTGACCAACAATTTCTGCTTTTAAGTGTTCATGTAATGTGATGTTCTTTTGTATTCTGACTTCTAAATAGAATATAATATATTAATGCCATTGTTTTGAGTGTGGATGCATACATGTTTCTTTATAGCAATTTTTATAACTAATAACGTTTGTGATAGTCAATCCATGTGTTTTTCATAAATACAATAATAACCATTAGAATGTACTTCACCAATACCATTATTTCCAATAACTTTTGGTCAAAGTTTACTATCTGCATTAACATGCATTAGAATGTCCAGGAAAAAATAATATTTTAATGATATTGCTTTAATAATGCTATCCAACAAAAAATAAATGTTTTTTAATTCTCTGAAAATAGGGTTGGAACCTATAAAAATAGCACAAGTATCATTGTAAAAGAGTGATTTAACACCATTAGCCTTTCACTAACATGCCCATATTAAAATATATTATATTACATTTTACAGCAAATCCAATAGGCATTCTTCTTTCACTGATTATCCTTCCTTTTTAAAAAAAACTGTGTTAGGTTAAATTGCCTTTTTCTGGGAAATGAGTTTCACCTAGAGCAGTTATATAGAACTTAAATCTTGGTAGCTTCTTCGCTACTGACACAGTCTTCATTCTGATCTTGAAGAGTTTGTATCAAGTAATGTTTACACATTCCATATATTTCTATTTAGCATAAAAAATAGATTTGTAATATTTATCTTTAGTACTGCCACTTGTTTTACCACTATTACTGATATTATTATTACTATGTCTATTGCTGAAATTATTTAATCTACCGGCCATGACAATTTAGCTAGACTGTGAAAAATAGGCTATTTTTAGATCACTATACCCTTCCACTTTCATATTAAGCTGGGGGATCACTATATAGGACTGCCTAAAGGTACAGTCTTTTCCAGATTAATAAATAACAGAAATAAAAATTATAACCATATAAACAGATTAAACAGATAACTTTTTTTTTTACTTTTGATGTTGAAAAGAAACCATTAATTAATAATTGAGAATCGTGAGACCAAAAAAGTTTTTTTTTCTGTTAACCTATACAATAGTTTCTTTGTAATATGTTTTTAATTAAATATAAATATTAAATGATATAATAAAGCAGATTTTTAAGTTATTAGTTAATTATATATACTTATTAATGTACTTTTAGTATATCTTTTTCTTGAAAAACAAAAAACAAACTCCAATCAATAAATAAATAGTTAATCATTCCATGAGTTGTGTGAATAAGATTTGTAATTTATATTACACAGATCAATAGATGAACCAAATTATCTACAATACTAATATGATATATTTGTTATCTATTTATATCTTTATATATATATATATTTTATGTGTCATAGCATCAGCCAGGAAAAGAACCCGCCAACCCCGGACAACCGCTTTTAAAGCAGCTGTCGCTGACCTCTCCACCACCAATGCTTGACAATCTTTATATATTATTAAATATTAATAGGTTTATATTTAAAATTTTACATTTAAATTTTTTTTTTGTTTCCTTGTGTCTATTTTTAATTCCCATGTGAAGTCATACTTTCAGATTATTTCCTTTAAATATAAATAAATTATTCAATTAAATTATAAATAGATATCAAGAGAATCACAATTATAAATCAAATATCAGTTAAATTAATTTAATTATTTATTTGTATACACTTTTATTTAAATTAGTAAATGTTTTTTTTTTTTTTTTGTGAATTGAGAATTCTTTTATGTATATTCAATTCTAATAAATTTTGTATAAAATTATTTTAAGATTTTTAAAAAAAAATTAATTAATTCATGGAAGTTCTAAATAACTATCAGTATGTGTGTGTGATTTTCTATAAATATATAAAGATAATGAAGTATCACATCTCATGAACGTTATTCTAAAGATTATTATTCTTATATCTTCTTTAATTTTTTTTTTTTGCAATTCTTTTCATATATATTTAAAAAAAAATTATCGCAGTCTTATAAACTATAATGCAGTCTTTTTTTATTTTTATAATGCCTTCTTTATTTTTAGTTTCAACTGTCCTGCAGTCTTTATCAGAGTTACAACATTTAAACATATAATTATATAACCATTATTTTATATACATTTTTATATCACCATTCATAATTATATTTAACTTTAACTCTATATATAGCTTTGCTTCTTTTATTTCTTACTTATATTTTTTTATTTTTTTTTATTTTATTTTATTTTCTTAACTATCATTCCACATTTATTCTTTAATATATCACTATAATCTTTCCATTTTATTTTTTATATAAAATTATTATCTAATATCTTTTCTTGTTTTATTCCTTTATTAATAATTCCTATTTTATTCTTACTCTTTACCTCTATTTTTTTATTTTCCTATTCTCATTTTTTATTTTTTCATTTTATTTACCTCTATAACTTTCACGTCTCTCTCTACAGTTGTAACTGAATTTATTTATTTTTTAAAGAATTTATTAGCTTCTTTTTCATATACTCCTTTCATACACCTCCCTCTATTATCAATTTTTTCAACTTTTTGTCATATTTTTTAAAATGTTTATCTATTTTAAAAACTTTTTATATATATTTTTATTTTTTGTTATTAATAATATTTTTTAGAATTAATATTTTTATAAAAATAATGTTTTACCCCCCATATCTATTTTAAAAAATAAAACCAAATCTAAATAAGGGGGGGGGGAGTAAAACATTATTTTTATAAAAATATTAATTATAAAAAATATTAATAAAAAAACTATAAAGTGTTTCAAATAGATAAAAAGTTTAAAGAATAAGATAAAAAGTTGAAAAAATTGATAATAGAGGGAGGTATATGAAAGAAATATGACAAAAATAAAATTTGTAAAAAAAAAATTAAAAATATTCTGTTACAGTTATAGACACAAAAGTGAAAGTTATAGAGAAGTAAGTAAAATGAAAAAAAAAAAAATAAGAATAGGAAAATAAAAATAGATAAGAGTAAGAATAAAATAGGAATTATTAATAAAGGAATATATAAATAATAAAAGATATTAGGTAATAAGTTTATATAAAAACTAAAGTGGAAAAGTTATAGTGTTATATTAAAGAATAAATCTGTAATGATAGATGGGATAGAATAAAATAAAAAATAAGAATAAACTGCAAGTAAAAATAAATAAAAATAATAATAAGCAAATATAAGTAAGAAATAAGAGAAGCAAATTTATAGAGTTGAAGTTAAAGGTAATTGTGAATGGTAATATAAAATTTATATTAATATATATTGTTATGGATATCTCCAACATCCCTCCAATGCCTAGTACACAACATGAGGACCAACCCTAATTTAAGTCCCATAATATTAGCATTATTCATTAATGAATAATATTAGCTAATGCTAAGTACATAAAATAACAAACCATTTATCACAACCTAAGTCTTAAAGCCCAATATAAATAAACATTAAACCAAAGTTTAAGCCAAGTAAGTCAAATAGATGTGACAACTAACCATTACAACAATTAACATTAAATGTATTATGATTACCAACACAAAAGAACAACATGCAATCAAGAAAAAATACACATATATATATATTAAAGTAAAAAAAAAAATGTTTCTTTTCTTATTTTTTCTTAATTTTTTTTAACAAGTTGCCTATGTTAATACTTAGCAAAGATGACATCAACAATAAAGTAAAATGGATGAGCATGAACTGTCTTAATATTAAATATATACAACAAACTTTTTTGTTCAAAAAAGAAATAAAAATTATTTTATCTGTGGGAAAAAATCTACCATTCCCTGCACAAAGGAGCTGAAAGAAAAGTTTGTAAGTCTGTATCAATCAATTTGGCCTTGTAATACTATTGAAGAAATATTTTATAAGAAATTTAGAAAGTGAGGAGAAACATTTAGCTCATAAAACATCTAAACAAAGAACTCAAAAATTAATAATTTGCAAACAAAATAAAGTATTCAAAACTCTAAAATTGCCATTGATTCCTTACTATAAATTTCCAGATTTAAATCTAAAACATGCAATAGCAGAAGAAATACTGACATTTCTCCAATCAACTTAAACTACAAAAACTAATATAAGTATTGACAAAAGTAATTATGCAGTGCTAAGTGCAAGGAGAATGTCATGGAAGGAAGCTCATCATTGACCATGGAGCCATCATCAAGATTGATTTGGGATTGTCCTATCTCTCCATGCCTGGAATGATGAACATGGAAATAATCCATTATGAATTTTTTTTCTCTTCATTTCAAAACTCCAGTTTGAAGGCTAGTAAAGTCAACCTATCCATAAGGGAGTACCATGGATTTGGGAACAAGTCATTAGAGCAGTGTCTATATGAACTATAAAGCCAAGTTATAAAGTTGATGTCATGCTATATATAATAATTGTATTTTCTTTATTTTAATATAGGGACAAATAGCTTTAATTTAAGATTTAAGAAAAAAAAATGTATTTTATTACCTTGGACAGACAAAATCTATGAGGTATGCTCTTGAATATGAAATAATTTGATCACTAGAAATGGGACAAGATAAGACATTACCTAATACATATATACATTCAGCATTTATATATGTACAGCACATACACTTTGATTAATTATTTATTCTAAAATTTGTGTTAATTATTAATATTTTTAAATATATTTTCTTTGCATATCTTTTTAATTATTTGTGTCATGAACTTATAACTCTCCTTCATTGCACACACATCATTCATAACAGGAGGGGGTCTTTTAAACCTTCATGGCATTAAATAAAAGATTAAAAAGGTAAATGAATGTGGTACCATATATAGCAATGTTGTATAAAATATAAAAATCGCTTATGTCAATCAGGACATTTAGTGGCCTTTCTTTATGGGATCAGGTTATGGGACATTGATATAAACCAAACATAAATAAAGAATGACCACAGATGTCTAAATGAGTTTTCCCTAATTCTGTTAAATTTTCTTGTTCAAATAATAATGTAAATACATTCATTAAATTTATTTAAATGTTAAAACATGATTTGCGTTTTACTTTTGTGTGGTTAAATTTTGTTTAGTCATATCCTTATACTCAAATTATGATCATTACTTGCATGTATACAATATACCATATACATTCCCATTAACAGACATATACTTATTTTACACATATTCCTACTCTGGTGATACAAATATACTTTGAATCAGAAAATCAAGCAACATCTCCCTGAGTTAAAATTCTGGAATAATGGAAGTAAACTGCAATATGTATGAGATAGATTAAGATAAAATCAGTAGTTATTTATATCTTGTTCTCTTCTCTTTTATGCACAAGTTTAATGTATGAGTAGTGTGCATGAATGTGAACAACATAGATATACTCTTTTACTCATCAGGATCCACCTTTGTGCATAACACACACAAAAAAAATGTCCCATTACAGTATATAAAATAATGTTTGTATGATTATATGTTTAAATGTTGTAGCTCTCATGAAGACTGCAGAGCAGTCAAAATTGTAAAAATAAAGAAGGAATTATATAAAAAAGATTGCATTCAAATATATAAGAGGAAATGATAAAAATTTTATTCTAAAGATGTCATAACAATGTTTATGTCAGTGCAATGATTCTAAAATATCTTAATGTCTAAAAAATTAAAGTTTACTTACTTCTAAAACAACCTTTGGAAGGTTCAGACAATATATTTGCTGACATGAAGATATCTGTCTAGAAACCAATAAAGTAGAAAGCAGTTTGATTGTTTGACCCGTTTTTGAAGTGCTATCAATATATCCACCAAGATTCTATCTACATTCAGTAAACATAATAGTCATCTTATAATAATTGCATTAAAATATTCTTAAGAAAATAAAGATTATTCTACCTCTGTAAATAATAAACTTACTGTTATTGAAAGAAACCCTCAAGGAACAGTTGTTTATCATCTATATGGATTGTCCAAGTGTAACATTCCAAAAATTGTTTGATCATCTTTCAATTAAAGAAAAATAGAATTTTATGTAAGGTTTTAAAATGTCTTAATAGAATTCCAACTGTATTTAAAACATTTTGAATTTTTAATTGGCCTCAAGAAAATCAAGATAAAAGGAGTTGTTTGAAGAGAATTTTAAAATCAGAACTTTTAATTAAATTTTAATAAAAGCCAAATATTTATATATATTTGTTATTGCTATTCAATTTTTTTATATTTAGAAGTCCCAAAGAAATTATTGTATGCATTGGGTAAACTGATATATTTTTTGAATTGAATATGCACATATACACAAAAAATAATGTGTGTATGAATGAACTAGATAGATAGTCTGTATTTTATATTTATATATCATAACAAAAAAACAAACCAAAGAATTATTAAATATTGGGAATAATATTATAAATGTTTTTAGACATTAAAATAATGTGTTTCAGAGTTTGGTAAAACTGACTGTTAGCGTCCCAAACAATTGGCCCTCTATTTTTAAAAAACTGAACTAACTACTTTTTCTCACCTAAAAAAAAAGTGTATGTAACTATATCCAAGTATAAATGCTAATAAAAAAAAAGTTAAAATAAATACTTACATTTACATGCGTATTTTTCACTTATAGCGGTCTTTGCTGTATATAGAACTGTAAATAAATGACGTATATTAACTCTAAATGTTTTCACATAAAGAAGAATAAATAACAAAAAAATTAACTTACATTTTTAGGAGTAGTAGGAAGCCACACAAGCGAGGAAATGCACGAAAAGATCGTCGCGTGTGTGCAGATTTCTGAAACAAAATTCTTGCAGGTAGGATGAGTACAAAGGTCTGCTCATCCCAAATTGGTATTTTAGCTTACGCTTTGCTCTCATCCACAGATTTTCAACATTATTGGTGTGTATATCCTCGTCATCCGGGTCAACAAAGTTATCTTGATGGACGACGACAGAGTGGAGATAGACACCATTGGAAAGACCGCTAATATTGTTATATGCACGCCGTCGCTGATAATATGTGTTCCAGGCAAAATGTGTTGCTGGATCAGTGCTTCCAGGGTGGCAGCCGATCATACGAACTATTTTTTTTGGTTATTTATTATGTGAAAACATTTAGAGTTAATATACGTCATTTATTTACAGTTCTATATACAGCAAAGACCGCTATAAGTGAAAAATACGCATGTAAATGTAAGTATTTATTTTAACTTTTTTTTTTATTAGCATTTACACTTGGATATAGATACATACACTTTTTTTTTTAGGTGGGAAAAAGTAGTTAGTTCAGTTTTTTAAAAATAGAGGGCCAATTGTTCACCATTTGTTCGGGACGCTAAAAGTCAGTTTTACCCAGAGTTTTAATGTCTTATTGCATTAATAGAATTCATATTTATTTCATGCAAATTTAGTACGCGATCTCTACCATTTTGAATTTCAAAAATAACCAAAAACGTCATCTGATACATCTAAGTGATAAAAAACTACGCAAAACAGGAAAAAAATTAGAACCTGGGTCACATGACTTGGAAAAACCCGCCAAAATGCACAGTTTAAAAAAAAAGCCAAAACACGAAAAATTAACATTTTCTCATTTTAAATTATAAATCAAATAATTTATATATAGAGAAAGAGCAAGATTACTATATTTAAATCTTAATCAATTAATGCTAGGTATCATTGCCTAAAAAAGTACTTGGTAGCATTTTGATATGGCTGATATGTGATATCTAAGGCACCCCCTCCCCCCTTATACAAATTCAAGTAATATATATGCGATATATATATTTCGCACAAATAAAATTATGAGTGCGTAAAATAAACAAATAAATGAAATACAATAAATAAATGGCTAGTATTTTTGAAGAAATACCTTCATTATCAAAACTGTGGCTAAATGAATTACGAAGTAAAACTGTTGCTATAAGAAATGCAAAGTGTATGCAAATTTAGCACCCAGCTTTGATAACGAAGATAAATAAACCCAATAGCTATTTATTTATTTATCATATTTCATTTATTTGTTTTCTTTATGCACTCATAATTTTATTTGTGTGAAATATATATCTAATATATATTACTCATTGCAAACACAGATACAAAGCAATTATTAATTAAATAAATATTTTTTAAAAAAATAAAATAAAATATTTACATTTATTTAAAATATGTTTTTGTTTTTCTTTGTTGGTAGTAAAACTCATTTCAATGTTAATAGATATACAGATTATAGTGACATAATCAAGAGTAGATCTGATAGAGATGAAATGCAAATGAAGACTTTAATGAGTTTTATCTTCTTATGTTTTAACACATATATATGTTTGTGTACAAGTAAGCTGTATATAACTAACTTTAATAGTGACCGGGGTAATATTTATGTGTATATCCACACATAGTAAGAGGCTTAATACACCTTATTCGGTTCTCCCCATCATATCAAGAAAGTTACTTTTTAATTCTCAGAATTTGTATACAAAATAATTATAGAGTGGTTTGCGTATTTTTCTAAACATTTTTTAAATTATTTGTTGAGGTATGATTTTGCACAAACATATATACGCGTTAAAATATAAGAAGATAAAACTCATTAAAGTCCTCATTTGCATTTCATCTATATCAGATCTACTCTTGATTATGTCACTATAATCTGTATATCTATTAACATTGAAATGAGTTTTACTACCAACAAAGAAAAACAAAAACATATTTTAAATAAATGTAAATATTTTATTTTATTTTTTTAAAAAAATATTTATTTAATTAATAATCGCTTTGTGTCTGTGTTTGTAATGAGTAATATATATTAGATATATATTTCACACAAATAAAATTATGAGTGCGTTAAGAAAACAAATAAATGAAATCTGGTAAATAAATAAATGGCTATTGGGTTTATTTACCTTCATTATCAAAGCTGTGTGCTAAATTTGCATACATCTTGCATTTCTTGTAGCAACAGTTTTACTTTGCAATTCATTTAGCCACAGTTTTGATAATGAAGGTATTACTTTAAAAGTATTAACCATTTATTTATTTATCGTATTTCATTTATTTGTTTATTTTACGCACTCATAATTTTATTTGTGTAAAATATATATATCGCATATATATTACTTTAATTTGTATAAGGGGGGAGGGGTGCCTTAGATATCACATATCAGCCACATCAAAATGCTACCAAGTACTTTTTTAGGCAATGATAACTAGCATTTATTGATTAAGATTTAAATATAGTAATTTTGCTCTCTCTCTATATATATAAATTATTTGATTTATAATTTAAAATGAGAAAATGTTAATTTTTCGTGTTTTGGCTTTTTTTTTAAACTGTGCATTTTGGTGGCTTTTTCCAAGTCATGTGACCCAAGTTCTAAATTTTTCCTGTTTTCGCAGTAATTTTTTATCACTTAGATGTGTCATACAATGTTTTTGGCTATTTTTGAAATTCAAAATGGCAGAGATCACGTACTAAATTTGCACCACTGATTATACTTTATTTAAATCTTTTTGACCTCTAGTTATTTGAAGTTCATTTTATTATTTAATGTTGAAACTTGAATAATTCATCTTTATTTAGTTAAAGAATATGTATCTTTAGGACATTTTTTGATTGAGACTTAAAGTATATTGTTGTTTAAATAACTTGGCACAACTAGTATACAAATAAGCACTCGGTCAAGTATCTAAGAAACATGTATATAATAATAAATCAGACATAAAGACTAATATATTTAATGGCTAATTAATAATATCCTTTAGTTTACTTTCAATTTTCCAGACATTCAATGGGAATTTATGAAAAGGATTTTCCCTGATATTTATGCATTTTTTTCATGTAAATATAACAAATTACAAATTATAACGATATTTGAACTAGTAAAGTTAATAAAGTTATCCTTTGTTCATCATATATATATAGTTCTATTGTAAATAGAGATGTAAAAGTTTTTTTTATTTAATTTTGTATTCTGTTTTATTTTATTACTCACTTATCGTAATAGGGTTTAGTCATATGTCATGCTTCTAATTTCAATATTATATTTATCCTTGGGATTAAAAAACATTTGATCATTTAGATATATTTTGGAATTAATAAAATACCTCTTTAATTCCAAAATAAATCATTTAAAGCCATCATACCTATTAAGACATGTAGATGTATAAGCAACTCTAGAGAAATAAAGAATCTCATTACTTTATATTTTTCATGCTCCCCATTATAAAGTTTGGCAAAATTTTTCTCCCTTTTATATTTCTATTAGAGATTATAGCTAGATTATATGTCATTACAGAATTTGATGCTTCCATTTGTGGGACATATAAATTAAACAGCTCACTAGAACCACTATTTATCATTTCAGAATTTGCTGCCGAAATATGTGGCTATTAAAGAAGAAGGATCATCATCACATTTGCTAATACAGAATATATATATATATATATATATATATATATATATATAATGTTAAGTTTTTGGTTTTTATGAATGCATTCCTCATTTCAACTCCTACCATTTTAAAAAGTTTATTTGTATATTACAAGCCTTAAATTGTGTGAAACTTTATTGTACTTACTGTATAATGTAATTCATAACTAAAACAAATTAAAGTGAACATTTATTTCAATACCAAACTCTTTATTTTCAGGATTGGATTCATTTTTCAATCTATAGTATAACAGTTATTAGGGAATCACTCCCCTACACATGCACTGTATGAATTTCTATAATGTTTGAGAAATACTCTTATTTTCTAACCACAAGATAAAGTTTTTGAAAAAAAAAAAGAATCAAGCCTATCTTTTTTACTTAAATGTATATGTATAGGCAGGTACATCTTAAGCATATATAAATAAGAGTATAAATGTCTTAATTACTTTTAATTCCATTCTCCATATATTAATAACATATATTAATAAATGATGTTAGTGAAATTGTAAAACATTTGCAAATGTCATTTATTATATATAGTGAATGGAATTAAAGATAATTAATTAAAGATCCTCGTGTTCTCATTTCTACATGCTTGAGATTTGCCTGTACATGCTCATGTAGATAAAACAAATAGAAGGATTCATCTTATTTTTTCAAAGACTTTATTTTATGTTTAGAAATTGAGATTATTTCTTAAGTTTTGTAAAAGTTCATACAATGTCTGTTACAAATAAAACATGATCCTAAATAAATAAATATATTTATATATATATTTAATATCACATATAATACTGATATGAAATAAATTGTAAAAATTTTACAATTATCATTTATTAATATTAAGTGAATGGAAATAAAAGGGATTAATTAAGATCTCATGCTCTCATTTCTAAATCCTTAAGATTTGCCTATATATATATATTGTGCCCTTATCTATAGGTCATAATAAGGTAGAATGGTCAATTACTAAAAAATTTTAAATTTTAAGATATGTTTGTATGATATATAAATAATAGTAGGATAATTAGATCTTATAGTACAATTTAAGGCTGAAAATACCTGGTATATAAAAGTGTAATGGATTATTTTAAAAGAAAACAGTTAAATAAAGCTTAATTATATCCTTGCTTATGGTTGTAAAAGCTGGCCATATAAAATAACACAGCTATAAATAGTTAAAAGTATATTAATAATTCGAGTATAATATTTTAAAACTAATAAATTAAATAAATGCTATATGTAGTGTTATAATTATATTTAATAGTCAAAATTAATCTAATATATTTTAAAATAAACTTTAGGATGGTGAGAATTATATTTGGTTCTACATTTTTAAATTATTTTCCAAATTTTTATAAAATATATCAGTTTTGGTAATTTAGACCGAGACGTAAATTAAAAAATCATCTGATAAAGTTAGTAATCATGTGACTGTATATTATATACCTTCACACACACGCTTGTTAGAATAATAATAAAGTTTGTGAATTATGAAACTAAATATAATTGCTATCGATCCGTAAAGTAAAAGTTGAAATATTAAATATTGTTTTAATAATTATTTTAAAGTTTAAATGATTTTGATAAAACTATAATTGAATTTAAAAATACTATTCTAAATAATATTTAAGACATGACGTCATAAATTCTTTATTTTAAAGGGTTTAATCTATTATAAAACTAAAATGTGTAAATTTGTTCGCGCTAAAAAAGTCATTAACCAATCAACGGAGGTATTTTAGCAGACAAAATATAAGAATTAGACGAAGCGGGAGAAAGTAATGTGTAAGTGAAGGAGGGAGTAACATATTTTTTTAGCTGAATAAGACCGTAAGCTAGAAAAGTGATATAATTTTAAAATTTTGTATTTATTTTAAAAGTTTTTTTTTAACATATAATATTTTGACTGCCTTTACATGAAGGGCTAATTTTTAAAAGTTTTCTTGCCAGTGATTTTATTCAAGTTTAGCCAAAACCTTACAGTAAAAATGGAAGTACTAAAGGAAAAAATACCTAAAAATATTGCTAAAGGAAAAATATTTGTAAAGTGCCTCGATACAGCTTTATTTATGCTCAACCAGAAACTTATTATTGTAACTCAGAGGAATATAATTTGGACGCTATACGAAAACTTAAAAGAGAAGTTATTTGCCGTCAGGAAAAAATTATGACGCACAAATTTATAAGGCTACTCTAAATTTTTTTTTATTATTCTTCTCTATGGAAAAATTAAGATGCGTTTATTATATAGAAAAAAAAAATTATGTAAAAGTTATAATGAGTAAAAAGAATGTTTATCTTTTTAAAGGAAACATTACAAAAATATAGTACCAGAATTTTAAAAGAAGGAAAAAAGTTACAGAATAATAAGATGAAAGAGCTATTGTGTTTTATGGAAAAGTAACAGAAAACTTTCTCTAAGAAGAATTGAAAAAATATTATAAAGTGTTCATTGGAGAAATGCTTGATTTAGAAAATATAAATTTAAATTAATTAATGAAAATGGATCCATGGAAACCGAAAAATTTACTGAATATTTAAAGCAAAGTACCTAGAAGATGCATCATAAAAGTCGCGCGGGAAAATCTTAGCAGAAAATATTAGAAGAGAATATGTAGACGTTTTCTTTACGGGATTAACTAATATCATAATTAATAATTGTATTAAATATTATGAAAAACCAAGGATTGTCGTCTATGAATATTTATTAAACAGAACAATAATTGTTTTGCCTTAAAATTGAACAAGAAGTGACTGAAGAAGAAATAATAAACATTTTTTTTTAGCTTTAATATGAACGGTTTTCAAGAAAGTTTGATAAAGAAGTACAGTAAATATAGTTTAAATATTTTTTACTAATTTATTTTAGAATATAAAATGCTATGTGAGATTAGGGAAAACATATAAACATAAATTTAGTAATATTGAGATTTAAATATAATAGCTTGATAAAATTATTAGAAATATTGTTTAAAAATAAAGTGTATGTATGTGAGTCTTATATCTACAAGAATCAAATGGATGGTGAAGCCTACGGAACGCGATCGAGAAGATAAAGATCGTTTGGTAATATTGATATTTATTTATAATGCATAATGTATTTTTTTTTAGATCATCTATTGATTAAGAATGAAGTGTGAAAGTTTAAATTATATGTACACATTTTATACAACATTTTTAACATATAATGAGATAGGAGTAATTCGGAATATGCATGCAATAATTTATTTAAAGTATATTAATAATATAATTTAACAGAACAATTGTGTGATTCTTTTGAACTTTCATGTGATAAAGTATTCAGATATTTAAATAGTTTGTATATGATTAAATATACGAGGAAAGTAGTAAAAAGATTTTCTTATAGAACAGTGGAATAGTTTTAAAATAAATGAATTTTATTATTGTTAGTAATGCAGATATGTATTTGTCGATGTACAGTATAGAAAAATCTTGAGAAATAAGATCGGATAGTGACTTGGAAGTACTAGTGGAGAGGAAACCAAGATGATGTTTTTTTTTAAGAAATAGGAAAAATAAAGGATTTGGATCATATTTAGTTTTGTGTGATTTCAGTATAGTTAACTAAGCCCTATGACTGAACACATATAGTTTGGACAGTGTTTTGCATATCTTTAAAACTTTTTGATGTTATAATAAAGCTGAAGAAATAGCTTTAGCATCGTTCCTATAATAGAGGTTGGTAGACAGGTAAAGGTCACTCCTCTATAGTGTCTTTTAACTCACTGTGCCATGATTGTCAAGATATATGACGAGTAATATTCTAGTTGTATTTTGATCCTATGCATCTATCTTCGCTATCCTTATTTTGTGAATCTGCATCGGTCAGAAAGATATTTTCAAAGAAATAATGAATAAAATAGAACTGAAGATATGTTATCGTTTGTGTAAGAATAGTTTATTTGCTGGAATGTATAAAATTGTGTAACTTTAAAATTGAAAGTCCAAAATATCATAAAGAGAGAAAGAATCATATAATACATTGTAAAATTAATTCGGAAATGAATATAAGATTTTTTGAAAAGAAATCTAAACCAAGTATTTAAAAGTGATAATAAAATTTGAATGAATTTTTTGTTAAAATAATATTTAGAAAATAAGTATTGCATATTTATTAAGAAAATAGTTCAATAAGGTATAATAAACATATACTTGTGCATGGTATGTTAATAGTTGTAATTATATCATCCGAAGTAAGGCTTGAATGAGAATATTAGGATTAATAAACATCGGATAATGAACAATAAAAAACCTAATACCGAATGTAGAATAATGTTTTGACTTTGTAAGATTCCATACAACCAATATAAAACTAGAATTTTATTGTTTTGTAGAATTTTTACTACGAATGTAAATTTTGTAAAAAATATAATTTTAATAATATTAGGGATGCAAAGTGTTTGTGATAAGCATATAAAAAATGCATTTTGTAACAAGCTAACCATAATAATAAATCAAGTAATAATACTGTATTTTCTTAAGTGTTAAAAAGATAAGATTTAACTAGGAAAAATAAATAATATTTTGATTTCATTTTATAAACTAATAAACTAAGTTGAGATAGGAGAGTAAGGGATATCCAATGTATATAGTGTAAAAATATTGTTAATTTATTTATGTTGTTAATAAACTTTGTTTTAAATTTATTTTAAAGTTTTGTGTCCGCGTTGTTATTTCTCCACATGGATGCATGAAATCACGATACATTTATAATTGAAACAGACATATAGGTTTTGCACAAAAGGTAAACATAAAAGTGTTATAATAATTTTGAGAATTTATTGGTATGTTAAAATTAAAAGATCATAATTTTATATTATTTATTGGTCATAAGTCGGTTGCCACAATATTACATTAAATTATATGCTAATGTTGCCACACGTATTCTGTTGTCAGATTATTAAAAATACTACCACGTACGTATTTATTTATTTCATTTTAGGAAGAAATAAGATTATATTATATTATTATTGTTATTATTATTTTTATTATTGTTAGTTGCTGTGTAGTAGATTATGACATAAAATTCCCTTTTCATATTTTACTACCGTAATTTTAAATCAGTTAGAATACAATTTATGAACCTGAGATTTTATTTTATTTTATTTTACTTCATTTTATTTAATTGAGCTAGATTCTTGTTATAAAGAAGATTAAGATATGATTATTATTTTAATCGTAGTGAATAGAGCTTAGAAAGTCGTAAGAATACTATGAGTTAGTTATTTGGTATAGTAAAAAGGGGGAATAGTGTTCTTATGCCATTGAGGTAGTATCGTGTGGATAATGTCTCAATGTAGTCTATCTCGTTCCCCGTATTGTCACTCCATGTCTCATGAAAATAGTAAATATTTGTTAATTCATTTTAAAATTGAACCGTATTTGTATTTTAAAAATTAGAGCTAGTAATCATTTTAATTAATGCTGAATATTTCATTTATTTATTTGTTAACTGAGCTAGAACCCGGAATATTCGTTATAAACAATAATTTTGGGGAGAGAACGCGCGGGGGGAGGTTAGAATATATATATATATTAACCTAAATCTATATCAGAGCTCACAAATGTCAGGCCCCATGACTGGGCAGTCACTTTAGCCCAATCGTATATCAAGCACCAGTTGGGCGGTCATTTTAACTCTCACCTATAACCTCCATCTTCTTCACTTATTTATAATTGCCCAGGCACCAATTCTATACAAGATAGAATAAATTTATAATTATAAATTGTTCTATGGCTTAGCTCAGTTGAGGTTATAGGATATGGTCTTTATATATGAGGCCAACAAGGATGATAAAATGTCTATAAACAATAATACTATAATATTAATTTAAATATGTTCAGAGCATCTATTCAACACCAAAACTATTGCAAAATTGACAATTATTACATTTATTATAGGATAGATAATAATTAGGAACGGGTACCTTTATATCCATATCACTATCTATTCCAAGCAAAGTAAAATGTATTATTGGCATTGTAATACTGAGATTTATTACCACCAGACAAATTAAATAAAACCTGACTTATATTGACAAACTTATATCTTCTATAACTATGTTATATTAACCAGATGTGTGTGTGTGTGGAAATGATGAATCGAACGTAAATAGTCAAGCAATTCGTTTGGACTTTTAATTCATTAAAAGTATTTATTAAAAAAAAAAAAAAAATAAAAGACAAAAAAAATAATTATAATAAAAAAAAATATTATTTATGCACCTTGATAACCAGTTACATCTCTTCTAAGGTAAAATCAAAATTGACTACTATTTAATATGTTAATCATATATATATATATTTAAATATGTTTGTTTGATTATATTGTAAACATAATGTATTCATGAAATATATTTTATTAGATTACTTATAAACTTGTATGATGCCACAAATCAATCATCTTTTACATATTATAAAAAAAAATTATTTAACACTTATCTGTTACAATCGGTGTAAGTCATCTAACAGTAACTATACAAAATAAATAAAGGCAGGGAAAAATAATAACCAAACACTTATACTTATATGCTTAAGAATTAACGAATATCTCCAAACTTAATCTACATACTCTAATCGTCCCTTGACCATCTCTACCCTCAACTCACATTTAATATAACTCATATATACTGAACTTACAACAGATAAGGTTCCAATTCTTTATTTTTCCTTAAATATACTTCATTAGCTAAATTGCATAATAAATACAACATCTTTAAAACAACAATCTATAGCATCACGCACACATCCAAATATATCACCTATAATATAATTTATAAACCACACAAAATAATAAATTATCATACTCTAATGATAATGAAATTACATTGTTTTGTTTTATTTTTTTTAAAAGAACACAAAACAAAACAAAAAAAAAATTGTTTATACATCTATTGTAACCAAATATATATATATATATTTGTCAATATCTTATTATTACATATTAAGTTTTTTTAAAAGAAAATTGAAGGTTGAAAGTTAAAGAAACATACATATTAATTTTAAAAACAATAGTAAATTATAACATAAAAAAAAAAATGTCTATCCGATTGTTAAGCATAACTTGTTAATAATGATAAGATTTTTTTTTTTATCCTAAAATTCCTTGACGGGCGTTAAAAATGATATTTGCATGCATTGACATTTTTTCACTATATATACACGACCAGCAAAGTTATATGGTAGAAAATGATCCTCTGGTTATGAAATCAAGTAGATAAATTTTTTTATTTTAAATTTTAATTTGCAGAAGATTGATAAAAAATGATTAAAATTTAATATTAGGCGTTTAGTTTTAGCGTCTAATGAAAAAAATTGTGCTAGCATTATTTTATACAATTTTGCCATCTTAATATTACTTACTTTTGGCAGTATCTTGAAATAAATTATATTACTTATCTTACATGACATCAAGGTATTTTGAAAAAGTAGCGAACCTGAACCATAGCTTAATAGAAGTTTGGGGCTGATTTTCCCTCTGGGTCTATCTCTTCATGGTTTTATTACTCCAGTAGTATAATAGAAATTTTCCATAAACATATCATTAGAATCCTTGCAATGTTTTTTTTAATATTTGTAATACTTTTAGAGAGTTATTGATTCTTTTAAGTTTCCTTTTTTTTCTTCCTCGGAGCCCTTTTTTTTTTACTTTCAAGTTTTACACTCTATATTTTTCTCCACTCACGCCCTCTGTGTTTCTATGACAATCAACTTTGGAAGCTTGCCAGAAATATTATTTATAAAAATTTTAACAATAAAATGTTTAAATATAATAAACATAGTAATAAAAAAAAATTAAATACTAATTATTAATTTTAGAAATGTTATTTACTATTACAAATAGTCTTTATCATTTTTAAAACATAAGATTCTAAGACAATATATAATCAGTAACTTATAAATAAAATATATTAAAGCAAATTTTAATTAATAATATATTTATGCATCTGCCTATTATGATATGTAAATCCTCTACTATACACAAACATCTACCACTAAACATATAGTCCAAAACTCCACCAATCAATATACCCACTTAAGATTTTAATTTTGTTAAAATCTTAATTTTAACTTGCACAATTTAAGTTTAGTTTTCCTAACAACTCAATTTTAAATATTAGATTATATCACAATTCATTTTTCTCAACAAATTACTTTCAGCCATTGTTAGCACAAATGTGACCTTCCCACATTTCTTTCTGGTGCCAACCTGGAAGGTTACAATATATATATATGCATTTAAGTAAAAAAGGGTGTATTCATCTTACCTTTTCAAAGACTTTGTTTTGTGTTTAGAAAATTAAATTATTCCTCAAACATTATAAAAATTTATATAGCACATGTGTATAGGAGTGATTTCCTAATGATTTCTACAAATAAAACAAGTGCTCAATAAATCAATAACTTGTTATATACGATCAATGTATGTTATAACAAACAATGTGTTTTTTAGCATTATAAATATTTATATATCTATTATTCCTAAAATCACATCTTTAACAAACCAATTTAGATAGATATATTAATGATAATTATTAATCATTTCTTAGTCCAGGGGTCCCCAACCCTATGCCCGCGGGCACCATGGCGCCCGCAGACCATTTTATGTGTGCCCGCCACTATCCGAACACGATAAAAAATTATTTATCTGATACAAATAAATTTAATTTTTGAATTTTTTTTATGAATTATTGTATTATATTGTAATCAAATTATAGGGCATACTATACTTTTACAGCGTAAAAATATAAACGTCAATTATATGTTAAAATTTAATTTTTGAAATAAATATTTTTTTGTACATTATGTGTATTATTAACAATATCCAACTATAAATTTACATGTGATGTGATGTGATGAACTGTGGCTTCTCTGTAAACGAAGTCAAGAATATCTCAGCAATTGTGTCCAGATAAAAAATAAATGGTGCCCGCCACCTAGCTGAAAAAATAAATGGTGCCCGCCACCTGGCTGGTATTATGGAATGTGCTCTTAAGTGCAAAAAGGTTGGGGACCCCTGTCTTAGTCTATTATGTCATAAAAAAATTAATAATCATCATGAACTGTAGAGCAGAGTTTAAAGGTGTTGTTTATTGACTTAGCATCATTCAAATAATTTTGAAGAAAATTATATAGATGTCCACATATACATATCCCAGATACACTTAGTGAAAAGCTGGCTTGGAATAGAAATGAACCCTGCTAGAAATATATGATTAAGAATAGACACACACACACAGACATATATATATAAATATTAAGCAGTAAATCACCCCACATGGTTAAGAAATCCAGTACTGCCCTCTGTGAAGTAATATATAAATACATTAGCGTTCATATTTCAAAATAGCCAGCTCAAAACGATACCACTTTGAGCTGTCTGCTATAAAATGTTATATATTGAAATACAAACAAACTCAAACAAATAACTTGAAATTTTAGCAAGCAAAGATCTTAACTTTTTGTTACTAATAAACATGTTTTACTATATGTTTAGTTTGTCTTTATATAATATAGTAAAACATGTTTGTTAGTAGCAAAAAGTTAAGATCTTTGTTTGCTAAAATTTCAAGTTCTTTATTTGAGTTTGTTCATATTTCAATATACAGTATAACATCTTCTTGCAGACAGTTCAAAGTGGTATTGTTTTGAGCTGGCTATTTTGAAATATGAACTCTAATGTATTTAAATATTAGTTCACAGAGGGCGGTACTGGATTTCGTAACCATGTGGGGTGATTTACTGCTTAATATTTGTAAAATTGTATTTATTTTTATAGCGTTATGCACTGGGATTATTATATATATTCAAATCATCCTTCCAAACCTTATGATAATGATATTCCTGGAATATTTTCTTATACATATATCTCTAATAATTAACTAACTTCACTAAAATAATCTAAAATAGTGATTAATAAATTTATTGATCAGTTAATAATAATTAAAAAATAAAAGTATGATAAATACTCTACATGATTTTGATTATATATATATCAGAAAATATTTTTATAGATTGATAATTAAAGTATGCATGTAATATTTAAGTTGTAGTTCACAGATAATGCTTTTAATTATCATATATATATAAATGAGCTACGCAGTTGTGTGTGCATAATAATACAAAATATTCAAATCATTAATAAGCTAATAAATATTCTAATAAAATATAAATAATTAAATATACAATATACATATAGAATATTCTAATATAAAATAATATTTCAATTTTGAATCTTAACTTTCTTTTAAAATTATTTTAAACAATTTCTTATGCTAACTCCATTTAAAATCTCAAGTTTCTGTGATATATAAAAGGAAATAAAACAAGTTTATATCACCAGGAAGTTTTTAAGCTTATCAATAATCAGTTTCTTTCATATTGAACACTTTTTCTCATTAGTGGATTGATTTATTTGTATATTCAAAAGTTGTTTATTTTTAAAACAAATCAATCCAGTAAAAATTAAATACTATATTTTTAAAGCAATAAACATAAACAAATTTTTCATTAACAACAGAGTTAGTGTCTGAAATAACATATCAATATTAGTAAAATAGAAAATCACTTACCATTACAATACTAGCCAAAAAATCAAAATTTTATTTAAATTTTTCCACAACTATGGTTTCATCTATTAACAAATAGACTTTATTTACTCACTAATTGTGTAAAACTAACATTAGCAATATAAGAAATGCTATATAATAAATTTCTGAATCATACTCCACTGAAATATTTTCATATTAGGCTTGGTTTTCATATAGATTATTACTATAACCTGTTATGATTATCAAATATTTAGGATAAATGTGGCAGCTTCAATTCAGCTTCTATAACTTTTTAACTTCAGATAGAGCCAGCAGTGTCTGTTTATGAAACACTGTGGAGAAACCATACCACTTCTCTGGGAGCTAAAATGTGAAAAAGATGAAGATCAATTATAAATGCTTTACTTGTTAGACTTTTTTTTATTTTATAACAATATCTAGTTAAAATGAACCAATTATTTATAGTAGATATTATGAAATGTATAAAAAGAGAATTAAGAAAATATTTTTTCAATTAATAAAAACAAGATTATAACTTTTATTAATTATTCTATTTTTCCATTTATATTTATCAAAACCAAGTAGTTTCATAATTATTTTTTCTTAAACTTTTAAATAAATACATATTACAATTAATTCTGTAATTACATGTGTCTTTCAAAAGAAATCTTTGTTTTAAACAATAAGTTTATTTTTTTTGTTGTTGTTATTTTAAAAATTTAGATTTTCTTAGAATCATAAATAAGTCAAATAAAATATTTATATTCATTGGAGAAGTTTTTTTATGTAATCTCAAATAATTTATAATGTTTTAAAAATATTGAAATATTATTGCATAATTAATATTTCAATCATTATAGACTTTATTTTAAATAACTATATGTAAATTTTATTTTCTATTTATTTCTATTTTTTCTTTTAAATAGAATATATATACTCATTATGTAGTCTATCATGAGACCGATCTGCCTCAATATTTATCTATTATTAATTTTATTTATGACTGAAAAACTTGATTTTGCTTTTCATGCATACATACATACATATATACACTTTTTGAGTATAAATATGCTGAAATATATACATACAAATGTGCATGTATGCATATATTATGAAATTAGGTAAAGCAAGAATGCAATGGTGTCTATTATATTTGGATGTAATGGCTTAAATTTGTAAAAATGATTTCTTATTTTGGTATATTATAGATATTTGACCATGACTATTAATTCATCCAGCATTAGATCTCAAGATGTAGGTACTGTTGTTGATGCAATTTCTAGCTCCTCTAAAGGATATTTTCTGGCTTGGGAATATTACAAAGAAAACTGGGAATCATCAAAAAAAAGGTAAATATTTTACTTGTTATTGGTGATATTCTCAATTAAAATATTCAAATTTTTCTAAATCTGTAGGTATTATTAAAACCAAAACTTATTTAACAAATACTATCACGATTACTATTTTTAATTATCATCAGTCAATTGCTTATGAAGGACTTTTTCAATGGAATATAATTTTTTGATCCATAGCTTCTGTTTTTCATGTAATTTTAGCAAGCTTTTTTATATCAATTTTATGTATAATCTTTTTTTGTTATTATGATAGATGATTTAGCATCCACTTTAAGACTTCAATTATTTATTTGCTGTCAAATCTTCAGAATAGATTTACTTAAGCCTTTTATTTTTTAAATGATATCACAGGTATCAGTGACTTGAAATGTGACTCATTTATTTTTTCTTCTTTCCTTTTTGTTAATCCTAATGCATATATTATTATATTTGTGTGATGAATAAATCTTTGTGAAGCCCTTCTATTAAATACACAAGTTTAAGATTAATAATTAACTACTTATAAAAGATGTAGACTTATCTTTTTAAATTATGTTTACCAAAAGAACACCATCAAATTTAATTCTATAATACTTTCATACATTAGGTCAACATATAAACAAGGTTTTACAGACTTTAACTTCTAATTCATTACTATTATTGTTTATTTCTTTTTGAAAAAAATCACTGAACGCTTCTTTTTTATTCGATAGTTTGCTGCATTATTAAGATAATCATTTTGTTTGCAAAATCTAGATATTACAATTTATTTCTATTTTCTTATATGTCTTGATTATTCAATGAAATACTTCCAGTAAAACCAATAAGAAATTTTGCAAAAATGTAATCACCCTGACATTTGTCTTTATTAATACTAATTTTAATACAACTATTGTTACTTTCTGATAAATATTCTTCAGTGTTTGACAATATGCTAGGTAAAATACTTTTGTGTTCTAAAGCTTTCAACACTACCTCACATATTTTTTAACAATCTCCAAATTCAATGAAAAATAAAAACTTGTCTACAATTTTTCTTATTATTTGCATGCAATATAATGTGCTAAAACCATTTTCATACTCAACCTTTTATTTCAATTAGTTTAAGTTTGTTATATATATATGTCAACAGATGGCGTTCTACCAAAAACACCGTCAAGCGTATGTTTACATAAACGTCAGAGCATGCATTCACTATCTCTAACTTTAATTCCACTTTCAGATCATGATTTCAAGCTATTTGCTATCATCAGTGAAAGACAGGAATTTTAGAAACTAGATCTAAACACAAACTCTGAGCGTTTATGAAACAGTTTGTATTCAGCTTGCAAGCATGAATCTTTTAGACACATAATGTCTTCAAACTCAGCATAGCAAGCCAGATAGCTACATGGGTCTGATCTCAGTTCAGCATCACCACATAGTAGAAGCCTCTGCAATATATATCATTGCTAGAAAGACCTCAAAGGTACATTTATGAAAAACAAAAAACAAGTTAAAAACTTGCTAATGCTTGTATTTATGACAACAGATGGCGTTCTACCAAAAACACTGTCAAGCGTGTTTACATAAACATCAGAGCATGCATTCACTATCTCTAACTTTAATTCCACTTTCAGATCATGATTTCAAGCTATTTGCTATCATCAGTGAAAGACAGGAATTTTAGAAACTAGATCTAAACACAAACTCTGAGCGTTTATGAAACAGTTTCTATTCAGCTTGCAAGCGTGAATCTTTTAGACACGTAATGTCTTCAAACTCAGCATAGCAAGCCAGATAGCTACATGGGTCTAATCTGGCTTGCTATGCTGAGTTTGAAGACGTTACGTTTCTAAAAGATTCACGCTTGCAAGCTGAATAAAAACTGTTTCATAAATGCTCAGAGTTTGTGTTTAGATCTAGTTTCTAAAATTTCTGTCTTTCACTGATGATAGAAAATAGCTTGAAATCATGATCTGAAAGTGGAATTAAAGTTAGAGATAGTGAATGCATGCTCTGACGTTTATGTAAACATACACTTGACAGTGTTTTTGGTAGAATGCCATCTGTTGACATAAATACAAGCATTAGCAAGTTTTTAACTTGTTTTTTGTTTTTCATAAATGTACCTTTGAGGTCTTTCTAGCAGTGATATATATTGCAGAGGCTTCTACTATGTGGTGATTCTGAACTGAGATCAGACCCATATAGCTATCTGGCTTGCTATGCTGAGTTTGAAGAAATTACGTGTCTAAAAGATTCATGCTTGCAAGCTGAATAGAAACTGTTTCATAAATGCTCAGACTTTGTGTTTAGATCTAGTTTCTAAAATTCTTGTCTTTCACTGATGATAGCAAATAGCTTGAAATCATGATCTGAAAGGGGAATTAAAGTTAGAGATAGTGAATGCATGCTCTGACGTTTATGTAAACATACGCTTGATGGTGTTTTTGGTAGAATGCCATCTGTTGACATAAATACAAGTGTTAGCAAGTTTTTAACTTGTTTTTTGTTTTTCATGTATATATAGTAATGGGCACAACACACCATTACATTTTTTTTTATTAAACATGAAAAATAAAAGTTCGCAAATAAAAACTTCTTTTTTAAGAATTAAAAATTGAAAGTTAAAAATCATCTAAATTTTATATATATATATATATAATCATACAGATGAAAAATTATTAGAAGAAAACTTTATTTAAAAAAAAGAAAGTTTTAAAACTAAATTTTCAACAAAAACTTAAAAAGATTTAAAGATAAAAACAATGTCCAATAAACTAATTAATGCTATTGTAAAATGGAAATGATTATTTTAATTAGTTAAAAGTAAGCTAGCCCTTGTGCATTTCAAAATGTATAAGCAATGGTCAGATAGGAGAAAAAACAATAGAAACTAATAGCCAATAAAAGAAATCCTTAAGGAATCAGACATCAATGAAAAGGTCATCATCATCATGACATAATGTTGGGTTATACCTCAAAATTAATATAAAAAGAAAAAGTTTGGAAATAAATATTAGTGAGTGAAGAAAGAACTGGGAGAGAAGATCGAGATGTAACTATATGTGTTAGCGCAGAGAGAGTTGAAGGAGTAGGGTTGAAAAGACGCACTCTTCAATCCCTTCAGTTTTGCTAAAAGGAAAGAGAAATGACATTGTTTTTTCTTATATTGAGGAGCACAGGACATCAGGGGAATTAATGCTGGCTCCAAATGGCAATCAACTGTAAGAAACTAGAAACTACAGACTTGTTAAAACAGTAAGAACTTTATGAAATCTAATGAACATTAATTAATTTGAAAACAATAAAAACTTGAAAATATAAACTTTCACAGTATTTAAATTATTGTAATAGAAATTCCTATCTGACCAAACTTAATCAGTTAGTAATAATTGTTTTATTGAATGTATTATTATTTTTTGTAACTCATTTCCATTAATTTATTTTTTCTGTTATTTTAAGTTTTTATTATGATTGTTTTTCTTCTTTTAAATAGCTTACATAAAAGTTAAATTTAAGTCAGGCATGAATAGTTGCATAGATTTGCAAAGTTATGTTAGTTTAAGGGAGAGTAAATCTTTGGTTATTTGTTTTGTAGTTAAATTGGGTCAATGGAATGGATATATTGGTGTAATAAGTAGAGGAAGTATGAGATTTGCTATGTACACTGCACACCCCCTTAATGCAGTCCCTTCCTATGGAGTTTTTTTTTATTGTTCCTCTTGCCAGAAAGTTGTAGCATTCTTATCTGGATGAGAGTCAATGTCTTCTATAACCATGTTGTTCAGATGCACATTCCTGATAGTATGATATGTGTACTGTCATATTCATGCTACATTGAATACATTGATATATTAGATAGATTGACATTGGTTTGATTGTGAACTTTTGGCCTAACGTTAAATCAGAGATAAAATATTTCTTTTCAAATGCAATCTATGGAGTCTATTTATACTCGACACTCTAATAAATATTAAACTCATGTGTGTGAACTTTTAAAATAAAATGAAAACAGTTAAATTGTAGATTAAAATCTAAAGTAAAATAAGTTATAATGTTTTGTAAAAAAATAAAAGTTAGACTAAAATAATAATTCTTTATTTATATGTGCGTAAATAAATGTTTGGGTGTTAATTACTGGCAATGACTTCTTTTATTTTTGTTTTAATTGAAATATTAGATAAGAATTTATACAAATAAAATATAAATCTCTGCTGTTCCTTTGAGCTAGTGGCATTGGGCTAATGGTCTCAATAAAATATAAAAAAAAAATTTTAACTTACGTATCTGCCTACTATATAAATTTTCTAGATTCAAATAACCTAGTGGCACCCTGTAGTGCAGATATGGTAAGACTAACTTCCTAACGGTCCATTATAATTGGACTCCCAATGTGGCATGATGTTTAATAAACCACGAATACCCTGAGCAAATTTTTTCAAAATGAAATATTTTTATCTATTTGCATAAAGTCGTATACTTTAAATCTTATAAAAGCGCTGCCAGAAAGAAATAGCACATATATTAAAAATGAAAAAGGAAAGCTATTAATAATTTTAAAACTAATTTTTTTTAAAACAGTCAAAAGGTTGCAATTAATATGTTTCATATTTTTTTTAATGTCTATAGGCGTGTTCAGCCACGTAAATTTATGATTGTAAATGTGGTACCTTATGATGAGTACTTTTTGGGAATTTACTTCAGTATAATCCTATGTAAGCATCTCAATCAGTCATATATATGTAGGTGGTATATATAATTGTGCTGCAAATATGCACGTATAAACCCATTGTCCCTTAAAACATATTTACTTCAATGCAACCTCCTTAAATAAATAATATTCTTGCCGTGCCATTTGTTAGAAATAAAATATAGAGAAAATAGAATTCTTGGGGGGAGGAGGCCAGGTGTAAATGTAGATGGTCCTTAGGAAAATGGTAGTCAACATTCTTTTTGTATATAGTCTTTTTGTAAAATTACTAACCGAATGTTTTTGTAAATGTCTTCGTTAATCATGTACCATAATTACTAACCCTAAGTAAAATATTTTTTTGTTTATTTTTTTAAGCAAGTTTACTGATATGTAACAGTAACATATGCTGTTACATTATTTTTTTTATATTAAACATGAAAAATAAAAGTTCGCAAATAAAAACTTCTTTTTTAAGAATTAAAAATTGAAAGTTAAAAATCATCTAAACTTTATATATATAAAATCGCACAGATGAAAAATTATTAGAGGAAAACTTTAGTTAAAAAAAAAGAAAGTTTTAAAACTAAATTTTCAACAAAAATTTAAAAAGATTTAAAGATAAAAACAATGTACAATAAATTAATTAATGCTATTGTAAAATGGAAATGATTATTTTAATTAGTTAAAAGTAAGCTAGCCCTTGGGCATTTCAAAATGTATAAGCAATGGTTAGATAGAAGAAAAAACAATAGAAACTAATAGCCAATAAAAGAAATCCCTCAGGAATTGGACCTCAATGAAAGGGTTATCATCATCATGACGTAATGTTGAGTTAATCCGCAAAATTAATATAAAAAGAAAAAGATTGGAAATAAATATTAGTGAGTGAAGAAAGAACTGGGAGAGAAGATAGAGATGTAACTATATGTGTTAGCATGGAGAGAGTTGAAGGAGAAGGGGTTGAAAAGATGCATTCTTCACTCCCTTCAGTTTTGCCAAAAGGAAAGAAATGACATTGTTTTTCCTATATTGAGAATCACAGGACATCAGGGGAATTAAGGCTGGCTCCAAATAGCAAGCAACTGCAAGAAATTAGAAACTACAGACTTGTTAAAACCGTAAGAACTTTATGAAATCTAATGAACATTAATTAATTTGAAAACAATAAGAACTCTAAAATATAAACTTTCCCAGTATTTAAATTATTGCAATAGAAATTCCTATCTGACCAAACTTAATCAGTTAGTAATAATTGTTTTATTGAATGTATTATTTTTTGTAAATCATTTTCAATAATTTATTTTTTCTGTTCTTTTAAGTTTTTATTATGATTTTTTCCTTCTTTTAAATAGCTTACATAAATGTTAAATTTAAGTCAGGCGTGAATGGTTGCATAGATTCGCAAAGTATGTTAGTTTAAGGAAGGTAAATCTTAGGTTATTTGTTTTGTAGTTAAATTGGGTCAATGGATTGGATATATTGGTGTAATTAGTAGATGTAGTATGAGATTCGCTATGTGCAGGATCACATTATACGCCACACACCCGCTTTTTTGCCTATGGAATGGGATAGTAAGATGGAAAATACAGTCCCTTCCTATGGATTTTTTTTTTATTGTTCTTCTTGCCAGACAGATGTAGCATTCCTGTCTGGATGAGAGTCAATGTCTTCTATAACCATGTTGTTCATATGCACATTCCTGACAGTATGATATGTGTGCTGTCGTATTCATGTTACATTAAATACTTCGATATATCAGATAGATTGGCATTGGTTTGACTGCAAACTTTTGGCCTAAGGTTAAATCAGGGATAAAATATTTCTTTTCAAATGCAATCTATGTAGTCTATTCATACTCGACATTCTAATAAATATTAAACTCATCCATGCGAACTTTTAAAATAAAATGAAAACAATTAAATTGCAAATTAAAATCTAAAGTAAAATAAGTTATAATGTTTTGTAAAAAAATAAAAGTTAGAATAAAATAATAATTCTTTATTTATATGTGCATAAATAAGTGTTTGTGTGTTAATTACTGGCAGTAGCTTCTTTTATTTTTGTTTTAATTGAAATATTATTAGATAAGAATTTATACAAATAAAATATAAATCTCTGTTGTTCCACTGAGCTAGTGGCATTGGGCTAACAGTCTGAATAAAATATAAAAAAAATTTTTTTTATCTTACGTATCTGACTACTATATAAATTTTCTAGGTTCAAATAACCTAGTGGCACCCTGTAGTGCAGATATAGTAAGACTCCTTTCCTAATGGACAGTTATAATATATATATATATATATATATATATATATATATATATATATATATATTGTAACCAGTTGGGTTACATCACACACACTAATATAGTGTATGTGAATATATATATATATATGATATATAAAGGAAAAGTAGAAATAAACATAGAATAAATTTTTGTAGATATTTTTCTATATTTTCTAAAATAAAATAATACTAAGTAAAGGGTTAAATAATAATTCCGATTTAAAAGAAAAATTGTATTATGAAATTAATATTTTAAAAAGGTCTGATAAATATTATTTGTAGTTCTGATTTTGAAATTTAAATATAAGTTGTTGTTTTTTTGATACTTTTGAAAACAGTGTCTATTTTTAAAATCTTTTAATTAATACTTGTATAAAATATCTTTTTTAATTAATGCTTGTTTTCATTTCTACTATGTAGTTAAAAATCTTTGTAGATTAAAAATTCTAAAGGATTATCACACCTTTGGTCAAATTCCAAAGATTAATATAAAACATGAAAATCACACTTTGATAGAAATTTCCAGCTTGTTTTCAAATGGATTAAAGTTAATTGAAAACAGCCACTGTGTTTGTGTCACCTGACCTACCCAAAGTTATATAAGACTGATAAAAAAATAATATCAGTTAGTTTTTGCTTGTAGTTTGTAAGAGTTGATCAGAAAAGTCTGGTTGTAGTATTATAAGCAGTGACCAACTGGGCCACTGCATAGTCTGGATAATAATTTTTATATGAACAGTCAGCTGAAAATTGGTTTCAATATTTTACTGCAACTTGATGAAGTGCAGCAGTTGGTTTTAGCTGACCAGAGAATTTGCAAAATAGCTACCATAGGTTAGTATGGTTGAAGGCAAGATAATAGACTGTTTTCCTTAGTAGGAGTTTGAATTCACATGGAGTAAATGACCCACTTCTTTGTGCTGTAATTCATAGCCTTAAACATGGAAAGGACAGCTGCTTGTCTGGAACAGTTCTACACAGACAGGAGACCAATTATGGACCAACATTATAGATGGATTATACTTTGACCTAATGATGACAATCACTAAAACCAAACTCACCAAGAAAAAAATCTTCCAGCTTTCTGAAAGGCAGAGAAACATGGATAAACATATATACAACTGGTGGTGAGTAGCGTTATATATGATAAGGAAGTTTTAAATAATTTCCATAGTAAAATACAATTTTATAATTGATAGAAATATATAAAACGATATTAGTTTAAAATCGTTTATTAAAGAAGAAAAAACTTTAAAGTTATATTTATAATTAAAAAAAGAAAAATATATAAACAAAGTTCTAATTAATAGTCTAGAAAAAGATTTCCAAAAATCTTTTAGACTAGGAAAAAGAGAGACATTTTAAATCAATTAACTGTCAAAAATTTGAAAGTTCTTATTTTAAAGAAAAGGACTATATTCAAGATTAAATTGCGAAATAATCTTTAATAATTTTGTGATAAATACAAATGTTATGTATATAAATTAATGTTTCGCACATCTGTGCAAATTATATATACGTGTTTCAGTAAACCTAGTATGTAAAATGTATTTCATTTTACTGAAACTTCAATCATTTATTATATTTTATATAATTTAAGAATTTGATAATTATTTTGTAACAAGTCAAATAGGTTATTTCACACACACACATATGAGTGCGTATATATGTCAATTGTATTACAGATACCAATGCTTATCAATTGTAACACATATGTGTACAATTTTGATCATTATTCTAAATTAAATGGTAATTCAAACATGTTTATTTTGTATCAAGCTACATGCCTGTGTGCTGAATGGGTTTGAATAAACCTAATTTATTAATCATGTAACTCAATGAATACTTTTCAAAATCAGAACCCTTATAAGACCATAATCATTTATTTTTTTCATTGTTATTAATAAACTTATTTAATTGTTAAAATTGTATTCCATCATCTCTTATTCACATACAGTAATAGAGCCCATGTTGTCTGAGCTAGATTTCGGACACGGATAAATGGGGATATGTTTAGTGCTTTGGGCATCCAGTGATGATCAATCATTATCCTAGTTGACGCAAAAGAGGATACTCTTTAAAGCCCATGCACTATTATTTTTTATTTTACTTTAGTCTTTATTTAAAATTTAAGTTTATAGTTGGCCAGTACAAGTGGCCTGAGCATTGATGATGATCAGCATGTTTTAATGTCCCAGCATTATTGTTTTGATTTATGATAGTTGTGTATTTTAATGGATGAGCACTAAGCTGGTGCATCCAAGTCATGTTTATATAATTGCCCAAGCTGGCAAAAGGCTCAGTAGTTAGCCTGGTCTACAGAAGACCCTTTTCCGAACTAGTCACAAGGTTGACTGTTGATTTACTGTATTGATTATTGTACTGATTTTGTTTATTCCCATCAATGATGAAGGATGGTTGGTTCTCTTAATATTTACTTATTTTTACTTTGACTTATTATAACACTGGTTGAAATTATAATTATGCTTTTAGATGCTCTTATGAGTTAGCTTCTGATCTCACATTGCTCACAGATCTTTTGATCTCATGTTCTTCTTTAAACATATCTTATATATACTTTTGTAAATTACTGATATTTGGTTTTGTATTGAATTGGGGTGGATGATGATTTGCCATCAACCCAGATTCATTTATTTTCCTTATATATACCCACACCATCTGGTTACAATATATATATTGTAACTTAATAAAAAGTAGTACTAGTCTGAATAAAATCCAATGGCTCAAGGGAAGAAATGCTGATCAAATAAACTAGTCATTTTATTAAATTTTATCTAGTTTTATTTGGTTTTATACTAAGTGAATATGGTCTATCAGGGTACCACTAGGTTATCTAAACCTAGACAAAGTTATATTTTATACCTACTTGTAAATGTACCTGGTTTGGATCCATTTGGTATCTTGTTTATAACCAGATATAGGATTTAGCATTTTAGGACTATATCACATTTGCACTAACATTAAGAAAAACAAAACATACTTATGCTTTAATCGTACATATAAAATTTTATCAGACAAAATTATTACCTAGATTTTAACATTATAAATGCATTTCAACATTCTCATACGTTTTTCTAGATCACATCAAACACTATAGATTTATAGTGGCAATTCACTCATTCTTGAATAATGTTGGATGATCGGAATGGTGGTTATTAGCTTATAATGACTCACAAATGATAAACAAATACAATGAAAATCATTATTTATCTATGGCCATTAAACACATTTATCTAGATCATTGATTAAAAATGTGATGATGATGCTAATAGTTCCTCTAGCCAGCTTTTAAAAACTAATGCCTAACATAAACTTCAGCTTTTTATAAAATCATAATTATTTGCCTAACTTCATTATATTTAAATTGGAACTTAACCATTAATGTTCAACAGTGATGATGAATGAACCAATAAATAGTCTTAATAAATGATATGCCTCTTTGAATAAAACAAATTAACACTTATTATTGGACTACTAAATATATATAATATTATAAGAATATATATGAAAATGTATATAAATAATACTGACGAATTGTTTATATTTATCCCATAATATTAATGATACTAAAATCTTTCCCCTTTTCCTTTAATGACAGTACCCAATGTTTCTATCATAATATAATGTTGGTGCATCAATTTGGATAGTGAATAACTAAAAATTTATATGCAAATGAAAAATATTTCATTAAAAAAATAAACACTCTTTACACGCACATACTTTTGTAACTTTATAAATTTAATCATAACATATAAAACAAAATAATTAATTAAAAAAATGTTAGTCAGGTTTTAGAAAAGTAAAAATGTTTACAGAAATAAGCTTTGAATTATTTACCTCTCCCTCTAAGTAATTGAAGTCACTAATCATTACTTTAACAAGTCTAGCTCTTCCAATTCAGGCTACACAGCTATCCATATGAAAAGTATAATTATGTTGCTGCATGAGTGGTATGTGCTGATTCCCATTATGAATAAAATATTAAATAAAGAAACCTTTAAACATATAAATAATACATTTCTTAAATTGAAATTAATATACAATAATACATTTCACAAAATAAAATACATCGATAGGTGGATACTTATTATAATTTCCAAATACACAATATCATTAATAAAGCAGTAGCTTTTATTACTGAAACTTCTTTTTACTCAATTTTGGTTTTAAGGTTCAGAGATTAAAAAAGATAAGAATTTGTTATTAAAAGTTTTGTTAATAGTCACTGATATAATCAAATATATATATATATATATAATTAAATTTTATATCACCAGTCCTTTTACTTTCTTGAGGCACACACTTTCCAAGATTTCAAATTCAGCTTGCTGAATGTTTATAAATTTGGCAGCAGCCACAAACACCAATCTGTATTGTGTATATTTACCAATTTCAGCAGTTTACTGGAAAAGTCATATTCTTTTCTTGGCTTGTGCTTGCAATTCTTTTACTGCGATGATGATTGTGAGATTACTTGCTTCTTTAGGAACCATTTGTCACTGGAATTATTTCTTCATTTCTTTTCACCATACTTATTTATAATAGACCAGGATTATCTGCTACCCCTTATATATTTATAATTTTTGCTGGGTTTAAACTCTGTCAATGGCATAACTGAACTAGCATGATTTGAAACTTCAGGATTCTATTTATTTTCATTTTAGATTTAAAATACAGGTGAGAAATCAATTTCTTCTATCTTATTTTTCACAATCAGTCATAATGTGTATAATACTTTTGGCTCAGACTCTTCAGATGTGCATTGATTAATAGATAGTTGCATAACCACAGACAAAACATATATGTGCTTAACCTGTCATTATGCTATATGAAACTTTCCAAACAAAATTATAGAAAGAAAAATAATGATGGCCAAACAATGATTCAGTCTGATTTTTTCCCCCAATTTAACTTGTTCTCTCAATAGTTTTAATATTTTTCTTTTTTTCTAAGTGATTGCTAGTCTTTTTGTACAATTTTAGTCTTCTTTCAGGCTCACAAATAGAAACACCTGATTTTTATTAGTTAAAGCATCTAATTAAAATTGACAATCTGTTTTAAATTTACTGTTAATGAGAAATCCAGATTAATATGATTTCTTGGTAATTAACCAGTTGGCTGGTCTGGAAGGAATCCATTACCTTAATAGCCTCAAACTTTTTCTCAAATATAGCCTCATAAACTTGATCTTTTTTAATTTTCTCTGATATAAAGAATGTCAGCTGGACTGGCCAACTGAAATTCTAACCTTGTTGGCTTAATTAGCATATAAGATAACTCTTTACAACAATAGAGCTTTTGAAAGATTAAAATGATTTTAACAGAATTTTTTAATGTATGTGTACCTGTAAGTTTATTTATGTAAAACACAAGCACACACTCAGATATTCAGACATTTAGAAAAAACCTGCCTATAAAAAATAATCTGAATATTTTTTTACAAACTATAACCCAATATTCAAAAGTAAATTATTAAAACTATTAGACTTAAATTATTATAGGAAGAATAGAAGAACCACTAAACATCACATGATCACCATCTCTTATATTGCACATTATTGTTATTAAACAAGGTAAAACTTTCCAAACAGTAGTGCCACCCTGTGCCAACCAGAGTAATCAATAGATGGTAGAAGTATTGTGCATAAAATCCCTATCTACTGCCTACACATCGAATGTCCCCAGACTAGTTTCTGGCTTGTGGCCTTTGTCAGTGAGGAGTCTTGGATCTGAGAGCACTGCACCTAGATCTTAGGATCTAATGCAACCCACCAGCAGCCACTTTTTATCTCTACTTAACTACAAAACTATGAGAATGAAATTGAAAATGCAATAATATTTTCAATCTAAGCTCAATAACTTATATATTCATATGGATCTGAACTCAGTTCAGCACTCATAAATTTTGGTGTCATTGGCTCTTTAACAACCATAACCACCACTATCCTATAGGCAGGTCTGGTGTTAAACCACTAAACATCACATGATCACCATTTCTTACACTAGCACATCATTTTTATTAAACAATGCAAAACTCTCCAAACATTTATGCCACTCTGTGCCAACCAGAGTACTCAATGGATGGCAGAAGGTTTGTGCATAAAATCCCTATCTAGTGCCTACTCACCAATATCCTCAGACTAGTTTCTGGCTTGTGGTGCAGTGCTCTCAGATCCAAGGCTCCTCACTAATGAAGGTCATAAGCCAGAAATTAGTCTGGGGATATTGGATGAATAGGCACTAGATAGGGATTTTTTGCACAAGCCTTCTGGCATTCATTGATTACTCTGGTTAGCACAAGGTGGCACTACTGTATGGAGAGTTTTGCCTTGTTTAAGAATAGAAGAATTTAGTAAGTATAGATCAATTTTGAAGAAGGTTAATAATCAAAATATGAAAATGATTAACTGAGTAGTTTGCATCCACATACAACTGTTTATATGTGTTCTAATTCTAACTTTTAAAGACCACTATTAAATAATTCAAGGTACATACCATTCTTTTGGTTTTTATCAATACAAAACAAACAAAGAGCATAAATATTTTCCCCACTCTCTTTCTTTCCTAAGGTTTTGGAAACTTGATCCTGTAGGATTTAAACTTAGGTGCCCTACAGCTTCCCCTCCTATATAAGAAAATGTGATGATGATTTTTTCTGTATGTTTTTTATGCACATTATTGCAATCTACCCACAGGCTAAATTGGAATGGGCACTATATATATATATATATATATATAGACCCATACAAAAGGGCACAATATATATATATATATATATACTTTTTTCTTTTCTATTTTTGTGTATTGTAAATTGTATATCATTTATTTTAATATCTTGATTTATCTCATTTTATAGATTGTATGTTAATCCTGACTATATACTTTGTTAATATATGCTTTAATTATTAATAAACAAAATGTGAAGGACATGCAAACATATAAATAACCTGTTGCTTTTTTTTGCATAAATAAAACAAAATGGAATGTAGATCTTTTAAATTAGGGTTGATGGTAACAAATAAAATTCATTAAATATTCTTTTTTTACAATCAAGTATATTTTTTACATTTATATATATACTGAACTACAAAATAATATATATATATTGTAACGAGCACAGACGTTCGTTACATTGTTTTTTTTTATATTTATTAAACATGAAAGTAAATTAAAAAGTTCGCATTTAAAAATTTTCTTTAAGAATTAAAAATTGAAATTAAATATCATCTTAAACTCGTATATATTAAATCGCACAGATAAAAAAAATTATTAAAATAAAACTTTATTAAAAATAGAAAAGGTATTTTAAAAACAAAAACTTAAAAAGATTTAGAGATAAAAGTATATCTTTAATCTTGAAAAACACAGAAATTAATCAGAAATGGAAATGATTGTTAATTAGTTAAATGTAAACCAGCCTTGGGCATTTAAATGTAAAAACATCGGTCAGATAGGAAAACAATAGAAACAAATAGCCAATGAAAGAAATCCATCGGGAAATTGGACCTCAGCGAAAGGATCATCACATCGAGGACAGAATGCCAAGTCAATCCTTTGAATACATATAAAAGGAAAATTTGGAAATTATTAATTAGCGATTGGTAATTGATTATTATGATGTGACTATATGTATTAGTACGGAGTTGGAGGTAAAGGGATTGACAGACGCACTGTCAATTCTTTCAGCTATTAAAGAAAAGAGAAATGAACTATCATTTCCTACATTGAGGACCAATTAAACTAAAAACCTCTGAATGATTAAATAAAACAATGGCTAAATAGATACCAATCTTTTGAGGATGGCGTGGGAATTCACGTTCATGGCAAGTAACAGATAAAGATGAACTGTTGTAAACCGTAAGAACTTTATAAATAATGAACATTAAATTAAAACTTTCCATATTTAAATGATTGCAATATTATCCTATCTAACCAATGTTATTTATTAATTAGTTATAATTTTATGTAATGTAATTATTTTGTAAAATCATTTCCATTTATTTATTTTTTGTTCTTTAAGTTTTATTATGATTTCTGTTTTCTGGTAAGTTAAATAATATAAATGTTAAACTTAAGTCAGGCGTGAATGGCTGTATAGATTTGTAAAGTTATATTAGGGGATGGTAATCTTAGGTTATTTGTGTCGTTGTTAGATTGGGTCAATGGATTGGATATATTGATGTAGCTAGTAGATGTAGTCAGAGATTCGCTACTGGCAGAATCGTTTATATATACGCCGCACTCATCCGTTTGCCTATGGAAGGAATTATAAGACGGAGAACGCAGTTCCTTTCTATGGAGTTTTTTTTTATTGTTCTTCTCATTAGATAGATGTAATATTCCTGTCTGATGAGAGTCAATGTCTTCTCTTAATCTTTTTGGTGCTGCCATATACCGTATTACATTGAATACATCGATGTATCAGATGAATTGATGCCAGTTTGACTGCGAATGTTAGCCTAAGGTTAAATAGGGATAGAATATTTTATTTTCAAATGCAAATCTATGTAGTCTATTCATACTCGACCCTAAATAAAAATGCATTAAATTTAAGTTGTTTATAGATGCTTGCATGGATTGGTTATCGGTTAAGTATGTTTTGGGTTTTCATATTTGATCAAAATATATAGACATTCGATAAATAATGATACCTTACGGTTATTATCTAAAATGTATTTATTCGGATGTCTTTTAAGTCAATGGTGACAATGCAAGTATCTTATGGTGAATACTATTGGGTTACTTATAAATTTCCCTCTGCAATTGTCAGTATCAATGATTTTATATTTTGATCGTTTATGTTTACTTTGAAATGTTTTTAACCGTGTAATCTATGTAACCGATCTATATGCAACATCTTAAAACAAGCTTTTATAATCCCATCTGTGCGAACTTAATTAAAATGTAAACTTATAATATAATAGAAATTAAAATGTAAATTAAAAATCTAAAGTAAAGTTAAAAAAATAATGTTAAATGTTAAAATGTAAACTGATACTAAAACAATTTTCAATCTTATATATATATATATATATATATATATATATATATATATATATATATATATGCATAAATAAATGTTTGTATGTTAATTACTGGCAGTGGCTTATTTTATTCTTTTTTTTATATATATACTCTTATATTATATTTTTAAATCTCTGCTATTCCACTGAGCTAGTGACATGCGCTAATGATCGGAACCAAAATATTTAAAAAGGAAAAAAAATTTTTTTTTTACTTACCTATCTGCCTACTTTATAAATTTTTCTAGGTTCAAATGCCTAGATGGCGCCCTCTAGTGCAGCTTACGTAAGTCTATCTTCTCCGGATCATTACAATATATATATATAAATTTGAAATAAAATATAAAAATTACTTTGAATTATTCTGAACTCTTTTTTTATGTACAGTACACCTGGGTCTCTTTTTACGCGGATTTATTTAACACAATTTTGAAGTTACGTGATTCACATTTCTTCGGAAGTCGAACTCCGATAATGCGATATTACTTTAAATAATAAATTTTGTGCACTTATGTCATATTGAAAGTAATAGCACATTATTGGAATTCGACTTTCATCCTAGTAATTTCAATATTTTCAGTGCTTTATAATAGTAAGAGTTCATGCAATAATGAAATTAAAATCATGATTTCCACATTTTATGTATACACACATTAAATTTCACAAGATTATAATGTAAATTTGTTCAAACATTGTGCGTGTTAATTTTGCATTTTAAATCACATTCTGTTTTTGCTTTTTAAAAAAAACATAATCAATTATTAATCATTTAGTGTCCACAAGTTTATTTTTAAAAGGTGAGTAATAACAGTGGGCACAATTAAATTTGACAATTAAAAATTAAAATCTGATTTTTAATTGTAATTAACAATTTAAAAATTACAAAAATTTATTACTAATTACATTGTCACTAGAAAACCATTAACACAACATGAGAGTGAAGTTGGTGCTCATTGTATTTCCTCTTGTGAAGAATCTGATTTTTTACCAGTTTGCAAACGAACCTGTTTATTGGCAAATAGCGATAATAATTAAATGTGTATAAAAAATGTAAATTACTGTATTGTAAATTATGCATAAAAATATATTATTTTGAATAAAATTAAATATTATAGTTAAAAAAAGTTTTGTTTTGTAACAATTTTTTTCAAATTTGAAATTTTTTATTAGTCATATTTTATTTCCTTATTTTTTTTTGCGTGAATTTTAAAATAATTTTACATTGGTGCTTTGCTTTTACGTGATTTTTTAAAAATCACATTCCGCATTCCCCCTTTTTCAAGGTAAGTTACGTCTATTTTTGTGTGATTTTGTTTGCGCGTGTTTTCTGAGGAACCTATCTATCACGTAAAATGAGACCCAGATGTATTTCAATTTAACACACTGCTATCATCATGCATAAACATTTTTTACTAAAATAAAACAAAACCCTAAAAATGGATATTGAAAATAATATTGATTTATAATTTTTAAAAACCCAATTTACCAGAATACACAACCTTAACCATCAAAACATATTTTATTGGTCCATGGCATATTTTTTTTTATTATTTTAATCTACCAGAGATTAAAATACATTCTCTCTTAAATGAAAACACTTATCAGTAAAGAATTAATCTTTAGCTATGCCAAAAAATAGAACAAATCATGAAACAAACATTTACGAGATTGAGAATTTATTAATCAAATGAAAGTGTGTATGTCACTTTTAATTAAGTATAAGTTTCAGTATTATTTATTATTTATTAAAAAATTATAACTAAAATTAAATTATTTCTATATGTATAATAATTATCCACGTACTTAGTATTAGAAATACGTACTTAGTATTAGAAATAACATTAATTTATAATACTAGTGATAACATCACACAAAAAACATCACAGCTAATGCAAACATGATTTAACTAAACAAAATGTTCTAGATGCTACAGGTCTTATATGTTCTAATCTCCCAAGATTTCAATATTAGTGGTGTTAAGTAAATCTTTAAACATATACATTTAAATGTTTATACTGCTAATTAATGGTAAAGTTAATTAAAACTGAAAATAATATTTTTGTAATGTAATAAATTATTATAATAATTTGAAAGTTTGTAGTTTCTTTAATATCTTTATTAAATAACAATTTTATTACTACATTTTTTAATTCATCTAGTACATATTCATTATTTACATATGTAACGAGCACAGATGACGTTAAATTGTGTTTTATTATTAAACATGAAATTAAAATAAAAAGTTCACATTTAAAAATTTTCTTTAAGAATTAAAAATTGAAATTAAATATCATCTTAAACTCGTATATATAAATCGCACAGAAAAAAAAATTTTTTTAAACGAAAATGTTATTAAAGAAAAAGTGTTTTAAAACTAAATTTTCAGTAAAGATTTAAAGATAAAAATATATCTTTAAGTTTGAAAACACATTAATTAATCAGAAATGGAAATGATTGTTTTAATTAGTTAAATGTAAACTAGCCTTGGGCATTTAAATGTAAAAACATCGGTCAGATAGGAAAACAATAGAAACTTTTAGCAAATAAAAAGAAATCCCTATGGAATCGGACCTCAGCGAAAAGACCACTCATCGATGACGTAATGTAAATTCAATCCTTCAAATTAATATAAAAAAACAAGTTTGAAAATTATTAGTTAGTTATTAGTTATTACGATGTGACTATATGTGTTAGTGTGGAGTTGAAAAAGAAGGGATTGAAAAGACGCACTCTTCAATCCCTTCAGTTTTGTTAAAAAAAAACAAAAAAAAGAAATGACATTGTTTTTCTACTTTAGGGACCAACTAAACTAAAAGACCTTCGGATAAATAAATAAAAAACAACGGCTAACTCAACCAATCTTTTTAGGATGGCGTGGGAATTCACGTTCAAATGGCAAGCAACAGATTCATTTGAACAATAAGAACTCTAAATTTTAAAACTTTTTGGTAAATACTGCAATAGAATCCTATCTGACCAAACTAAAATATTTATTAATTAGTTATAATTTTATTTGATGTGTTTATTTTGTAAAATCATTTCCATTTATTTATTTATTTTTTGTTCTTTAAGTTTTATCATGATTTTTGTTTTTCGTTAAATTAATTATATAAATGTTAAACTTAAGTCAGGAGTGAATGGCTGTATAGATTTGTAAAGTTATATTAGGGGAGGGCAATCTTAGGTTATTTGTGTCGTAGTTGAATTGGGTCAATGGATTGGATATATTGGTGTGATTAGTAGATGTAATATGGATTTGCTATGGGCAGAATCGCTTCATATGCCACACACTTCTGTTTGCCTATGGAAGGAATTATAAAGTCGGATACCGCAGTTCCTTTCTATGGAGTTTTTTTTTATTGCTCTTCTTCACAGATAGATGTAATATTCCTATCTGATGAGAGGCAATTTCTTCTCTTAACTTTTTGTGCTGCCGTATTTTATTACATTGAATACATCGATATATCAGATGGATTGATGCCAGTTTGACTACGAATTTTAGCCTAAGGTTAAATAGGGATAGAATGTTTATTTTCAAATGCAAATCTATGTAGTCTATTCATACTTGACACTAAATAAAAATGCATTAAATTTAAGTTGGGTATAGATGCTTGCATGGGTTCATTACCGGTTGATTATGTTTTTGGTTTTCATATTTGATCAAAATATATAGACATTCGATAAATAATGATACCTTATGGTGAGTACCTAAAATGTATTTATTCAGATGTCTTTTAAGTTATTGTGTCACTGCGGTGTCTTATGATGAACACCCTGGGGTTTCTTGTATTCCCTATGCAATTCACGGTATCAATAATTTTGTATTTTGATTGTTTATGTTTATTTTGAAATGTTTTTGACTGTGAAATCTATGTAACCGATCTATACTCAACATTATAAAACAAGCTTTCATAAATTTATCTGTGCGAACTTAATTAAAATGTAAACTTATAATAGTATAACAATTAAAATGTAAATTAAAATCTAAAGTAAAGTTAAAAATTTAAGTTAAAGTAAAAAAATGTAAACTGATTCTAAAATAATTTTAAATTTTATATATATGTGCGTAAATAAATTTTTGTATGTTAATTACTGGCAGTGGCTTATTTTATTTATTTTTTTAATATCTAAATATAATTAGATAAGATATTATATTACTAAATCTCTGCTATGCCCTGAGCTAGTGACTTGGGCTAACGACCGGAATCAAAATTTAAAAAAAAAAAAAATTTTTTTTTGACTTATGTATTTGCCTACTTTATAATTTTTTCTAGGTTCAAATGCCTAGATGGCACCCTGTAGTGCAGATGACGTTAAGCTCTCTTTCTCCTGATCATTACACATATTTGCTACATAGCTTTGACAACATTTTTTTTCTATTCTGTTGATTTAATTTCATGTCTTATCTCTTCTTTCAAAATATTTAGCAATTCAGAAAATGTAAAAAATTTATTATTCTTCATTACCAAAAATTATTTATAGAACTTTTTGACACCTATCATTTTATCAATTCCCTTTTTATTAATAGTTTCATCTTTTCTTATTATGAAAATAAATTGGCCATCTGATACCAGGAAGTTGTTTTATACTTTTGAAACTTTTATTCTTTACTATAGTTTTTATTTAATTCACACTTATATATCATTATTAACACTTTCTTTATGATTTTCCAAAATTCTACATATTTAATTCTTTTTTAATGGATTATTGAAACAAATTTTTGATTTCTTATTTTTCTTCATTGTCTTGGAGAAAATATATTGGTAAGTTGCTTCTTTTTTATATCAGTTATCTTATTTCAGTTCATGCTATAGTATTACTTATTTTAGTCAAATCTGAACCAACATTAAAGTCTTTTAAAACTGTAAACCTATTTACAACTTCTAATTTAAATTGGATTGCTATATTTCTGAATATTATGAATATCAAATGTTAGTAATGTTTATCTTAATAGCTTTTGTTTTCTAAATTTTGCACTACAATGCATCTTAATTATTAATAATTTATTATGTTATAAATCTATTAAAAACATGCTATCATAAAATATATATTTTCTTTCTAATTAAAATATTATTTAGTTCTGTTATATCTTTATTTTGATGCTTCCAAATCCATTTTAATTTAGTATTTTTTTCAAAGATCATAATATAGAGTTTTTTCTTTTCTGAGAACTCTACTAATCTGGACCCTCTCTTATCTTTCGTTTACAAGCCAATTTTTGCATTAAAGTCTCCCACATTTATAAAATGTTGTCTGATCAAAAGCATATTGTATATCCATATAAAATTCCCCATCCTTATTATCATAGAGAGAACTTTTGCATTAATAAACCTGAATTGTTTGCATTTGTGTCTTTTAAACTGATTAACTAATCTTGTCACTCTGCTATATTATTGATTTTCATACAATTATCCCACTTTTTTATTTATAATGCATCCTTCTCTCCAAGTGCTTCCAATATTTATCTTTTTTATAGTAAAGTGAATATCCATTTCACTTTTTTTTTCTAACTCCCCAAGTGCAACAATGTTCCAATTAATATTGGACAGTTCTTTCAGTTTACATAATCTTCCTTTGCTTAGTAATCTGCATTTTTCATATTTGAATAAAATATTGTCATTGAATAACGAATAACATGTATCTGCAGTCAGCAAATTTTGGCAGTTTCAGTCACCAATGGTTGTCCTCTCTGGCAACATTAGATGGAATAAGAGCTATGATTTATATGCACAAACATTCATATATATATATTGTGACCTTCCAGGTTGGCACCAGGAAGAAATGTGGGAAGTTCACATTTGTGCTAACAATGGCTAAAGTTAATTATCTGAAAAAAATGAATTGAGATGTAATTTGCTAGTTAAAATTAGGATTTTAAAAAAATAAACCTTTAAGTGGGTGTACTGATTGGTAGAGTTTTGGATTATATATGTTTGGTTGTAGGAGAGGAGGATGAATAACATCAGAGATGTTTGTATGTAGTAGAAAAATTTACATGTCATAATGAGCAGAAATATAGATATATTATTAATTAGAATTTTCTTTCCTATATTTTATTTGTTATTTACTAATTATATATTGTTCATAATCTTATACTTAAAAATGATAAAGATTATTTGTATATTGGTGAATAACATTTATAAATTAATATTTGATATTTAATTTTTTTTTTTTATGATTATGTTTATTCTATTTCAAATATTGTATTGTTAAAATTTTATAAGTAAAATTCTGGCACACTTCCAAAGTTGATTGTAATAAAAAAAACACAGAGGGCGTGAGTGAAGAAAGACATAGAGTTTAAAACTTGAAGGAAAGTAAAAAAAAAAAAAAGTTCCAGGGAAGAAGATGTAAAAAAAAAAACTTAAAAGAATCAATAACTCTCTAAGAGTATTAGAACAAATATAAAAAAACATCGCAAGGATTCTAATAATATACCTGTGGAGAATTTTTGTTATTATACTACTGGAATGATATAAAAATGAGGAGATAAACACACACCCCCAGAGGGATACCAGCCTCCAAATCTCTGTCAAACGATGGTCCATATTCACTACCTTTAAAATGCCTGGATGATATGTAAGCTAAATTATTATGATTTATTTTAAAGTATTACCAAAGCTAAATAATATTAAAATGGCAAAATTGTTTAAAATAAAGCTAGCTAAAAGTTTTCTTATTAGACGCTATAATTAAACGCTTGATTTTCAATTTTAAGAATTTTCTATCAATATTCTACAAAATAAAATTTAAAATGAAAAAGTTTATCTATTTAATCTTATATCAAGAAGATAATTTTATACTGTATAACTTTGCTATTCATGCATATATAACAAAATAATTCCAATGCATGCAAATGTCATTTATTACACCTATAACGGAATTCTAGGATAAAAAAAAGACTATTGTCATTCTTAACAAATTATGCTTTAACAATGGATAGACATTTTTTTATGTTATAATTTACTGTTGTCTTTGAAACTAATATGTATGTTTCTTTCAACTTTCAATTTTGAATTTTTTTAAAAAAAAAAACTTAACATGTAATGATGGGATATTGATAAGTATTTTCGTTATTACTTATAATAAATGTATAACCAATTTTTTTTTTTTTCTTTAAAAAAAAACAAAACAATGTAACTTCATATCATTATAATATGATAATTTATTATTTTGTATGATCTAGAAATTATATTATAGGTGATTATAGATATTCGGATGTGTGCGTGATGCTATAGATTATTATTTTAAAAAATTGTATTTATTATGCTTCAATTTTGTTAATGAAGTTTATTAAAAAAAAATAAAGAATTAAAACCTTGTCTGTTATAAGTTCGTTATATAGGAAGTATATTGAATGTGAGTTGAAGGTAGAAATGGTCAAGGGATGATTAGATTATTTAGATTGAGTTTGGAGATATTATTTAACCCTCACGTATATAAGTATAAGTATAAATATAAGTGTTTAGTTATTGTTTTTCCTTGCCTTTCTTTATTTTGTATAGTTAATGTTAGATCATTTACACTGATTATAACAGATAAGTGTTGTATAAATTTTTATAGTATGTATAAAAGATGATTGATTTATGGCATCATCCAAGTTTTATAAATAAGCTAATAAAAAGTATGTTTTAAAAATACATTGTATTTAAGATATTATAAAAGCACACATATTCGAAAATATATGATTCGTATATTAAATATTAGTCAATTTTGGTTTTACTGTAGAAGAAATATAATTGGTTAGAAAGGTGCATAAAATAATATTTTTTTTGTTTATTATTATTATTTATTTTGTCTTTTATTTTTTTTAATAAATGTTTTAATGAATTAAAAGCCCAAATGAATTGCTTGATTATATACGTTCGATTCTCCATTTCCACACACATACATATATGGTTAACATAGCATAGTCCTAAAATATATAGATTTGCCAGTAGAAGTCAATTTATTTAATCTGTCTGGAGATGATAAATCACCATATTACAGTGCTAATAATATATTCTACTTTGCTTAGAATAGGTGGTGATGTAGATAAAAAGATACCCGATCCTCATCATTATCTATCCTATATTAAATATGATAATTGATAATTTTGCAATAGTTTTATAATTAAATAAATGTGTGGCATATAATTAAATTAGTGTTACAGAATTGTTATTAATAAATGTTTTATTACTTTTATTTGCATCCTATATGAAGACCATATCCTATAACCTCAACTGAGCTAAGCCATAGAGCAATTTACAATTATAAATTTTATTCTATCTTGTATAGAATTGGCACCTGGGCATTTATAAATATAATAAAGTGAACAAGTGAAGAGAGCAGAGGTTACAGGGTGGGTTAAGTGGATGCCCAACTGGGGCCTGATATACAATTGGGTTAAGTGGCTGCCCAATTGTGGGGCCCTGTTTAATTAAGTCTCATATCCTGTAGAATATTTATCTTTTGTTGGTTAATAGGGTTAAGTGGCTTGCCTTATGGGTTAAATGCTCGATATATTTATGGATAAATGGCTGCACAATGATTGGTGATTGATTCATCTTTGTTTACATGTGTATTGTGTTCTTTATTGAAGATTATATATTATACATTCTATTTTAAGTGGTGACTAACGTGGATGGCTTGATATATACATAGAGGCCACAGCTGCCAAGGGTTTAAATGGATGTCCAATCATGGGATCTTGATTACTTAAGTCTCATATCTTGTAGAGTGTTTATATTTTTGTTGATATATATTGGCATATACCTGAGATGAGAGGTAATCCAGTGCCATTAGAATTACTTTATTCCTGTTTTAAATATACAGTTATTGCAAAATTGGTTCCAAAATAGAATCAAGTTGGCAGTTTTCTTATTCAAGGTTGTTTTTTTTATTTCAATCTGGAAGATTAATAGAAATGTTTGATAAAATGGAACTAGGGGTAAATGGAGCATTAACTAAGGTTTGAAATAAGCCAATTAGAGTTTGAAATAAGCCAATACCTGAAAGATGTGTAGTAATGAATGTCAGATGTATAGTTTAAAAAAAAATATTTTTTTTGTTTAGATGAAATAAATAAATACAGCCATGAAACAGCTTAGTTTAAAATTTTAAAGCTATATAAATATCACAACTTATAGTAAATGTTAAAGTTGATAACATTTATATATATATATATATATATATTATGCTTATATATATATATATATATATATATATATATATATATATATATATATATATATATATATATATATATATTTGCTTGTCAATGAAATATAGCATTGATGCCAGATAAGTATAGAATTATTGATGATGTTAAATTATAAAGTAATAGTGTTGTTCATATTCGGAACATTTCTGTTATAGAAAGTCTATAATTTTGAAGGTTAAATAGAATGCTTGATTGTTGGAGTTTTGTTGGTTGTATTGCAAGTTTTGGTGATGGATGGAGAGTTTTTGTTATTGTCTTAAGTATATGGTGTATTCATGTCACTGGTGACTGATTGTTCTCATTCACTGCTCCAACCCAAATTATGATATCAGTTGTTAGTTATCATGAAGCAGTTAACAGTAGTCCTGCCATGATTTTGCCTCTAAGACTCCAGAGAGAGCAAGGCATAGTTCTTTCTAATATATATGTAATATTTGTCTCTAAGACTCCCAAAGATGAGCAAGACAATATTTTATAAATAGCCCCTAAGACTTGGATGTAAGCAGGGCATTGTGATAGTGTTTGTAGTAAAATATTATGGGTTGTGGTAGCTTAGAGTGGTTAAAATGGGATGATCATCAGAGTGTTCATGGAGCATTGTATGTTTTGAGAGCAGTGATGGAATATTTTTATCTATTTCAAAATTGTGAACTGCTAATAATTCTTTTGGCTGTCAGTATCTGTTGGATCTTTAGAAGGATGGATGAATATATAACTTGAATATATAGCTCATTCTTAAAAGGCTATTTTCTATATTCTTATGCAAAGGTTGGCATTTACCATATTTAAGTAAAAATTGTATATCAGTTGTCATAGTAAATGCATGTCATCATTAATTTGATTTTGGTTATAATTTTTTTTCTTTTGGGTTATAAATGCTGGTTATAATATTTGGATGCACCCAATACAGCATAAAGATAAATGAATATGTTTAAATTATTTTGGTCTTTTATCAGTTATTTGAATTGGTGTAGTTTGTAATATAACTATAGTGGATCATGTAAAATTTAATTAATAATTTCAGCTATGTTTAGATTAATGTTATTTAATTAAAACTTAATGTCTTCTTATCTATGTGTGTGTGGAAAATCGAACATTATATGGGAAAATAAAATTGTGGAAATTTTATATCATTTTAGGTAGTGATGGTAAATTTGAATTGTTGATTTGGTGGAGGTTGGAGCTGGTAACCCTTGTTTTCTTTAAGTAGTATTAATAAATTTTTAAGAGATTATAAAATGGAAGAGTTTAGTTTATATGATAGTTTGGGTGGGTCTCAAGAGACACCATCTCCAGACATGGCTGCATTGTCTCCTGACCTTGAATCAGGAAATGAAGCTATAGATATGTCCTATGGAGAGTCTAGTAAGATGAGAGATAATATTTGTAAAACCACAGATGATGATATGCTGATGTGGGCCAAATCGTTTTTTGAAAAATTAGAGTCTGGATGAATAGAAGATAGAGAAAGGTCAAAAGAGATGTTTACAAAATTAGAGTTAGGTCAAATAGAAGATAGAGAAAAGTCAAAAGAGATGTTAATAGAATTGAAATCAGAACTAAGAGAACTAAAGTCAGGACAAGCAGAATTGAAATCAGAATTAAGGGAACTAAAGTCTGGACGAGTAGAAGATAGAAAAAGGTCAGAAGAGATGTTTGCAGAACTAAAGTCAGGTCAAGATAAGTTAGAGGGAAGGATAGCTGAAATAAAATTGGAAGTTTCAGAAATGGTAGAAATAAATGCTAGTATAGTTAGGCAGATGCAAGTTGTGGAGAAGAAAGTAAAAAGTCAGGAATCAGAGATAGCAATAGAAATAAAATTGAGTCAAAAGAAATCAGAGGAGAGGATAGTTGAAATAAAGTCAGAAATGTCAGAGATAAAATTAGAAGTGAAATTAGAAACAAAGCTAGAAGCAAGGTTAGAAATACCCAAAATGAAGCTAGAAATGCAAGAGAATATAAAAGATCAGGTAATCAAATCAGTATTGTTAGAGACAAGTGTTAAGAATCCCCTTCAGAAAATTAAAATATCTGATGATGATTCAATAGTGCTGTTTAAGGAAGAAAATCAGCAGACTGTTAAACTAGTTAGTAAAAATATTAGTTTAGCCAAAGAAGAGTTAAGGGCATATAAAAAACTCAGAGAAATAGGGGACCAAGAACTGGAATTAGACAGAAATAAGAGTGTGGATATATTTGAAGATATTAAAGAAAGTCTTGATAGGAATAAAGGGATTAGTGAATTCATATATGTAGAAATAATTTCTCTAAGCATGAAATGTCTAGAAATTTTGAAAAACAAATTAATGAAATTTATTCATATTTCAGGCAATAAATTACAAAATAAAAGTAGAAGTATAGTCTCTGAATGTATTTGTAAGTACTTAAATTGGGACATGAAGATGAGTAGTCACAGAAAAGTACTGTATGGAGATGTCATATGTATAGTATCTAATATAGAGCATATGATAAAGGGTGTTATTTATGTTGGAAAAGTTGATCAAATAAAGATTAAATGTAAAATGAAGATTATGAAGGAATTTGATATGAATTCTCTTAGGAAAATTATTAAGCCAGAGAGAGATTTAGGAAAGGATAAGATCAAACTCAAAGGAGTAAAGGAAGAATTATTTAATATAAATCATCTTAAGAAAGTGAAGAATAAAGTAAGATATATTAAAAAGATTAGAGTTAAATCTAGTAAAGTGAAAATGAAATCTTGTAGGAAAAAACTTGTTAGAAGAAAGGAGATCAAGAATATAAACACAAGGTTTAAAGTTACCTATAATGCTCGCAGTTTGATTCCGTATCCTGCAAGACATGATTAATAAAAGTTATACATATTGTTCAATATAGAATTTAGTTATTTTTTTTGCTTATTTAATGTTGCTAAAATATAATAGAAACAAGTGTTTGTAAAAGCATTAAATGTTTTTATTGTTTTATGTTTATTCGACAAACATAATTTTCTAATTGAGGAATGATCTTAATGTAAAATTTGATGTGCTATTAATATTGATTGTTGTTTATCCAATTCATTTTTCTTTCATAAGGGGGAAGGACTGTGACCTTCCAGGTTGGCACCAGGAAGAAATGTGGGAAGTTCACATTTGTGCTAACAATGGCTAAAGTTAATTATCTGAGAAAAATGAATTGAGATGTAATTTGCTAGTTAAAATTAGGATTTAAAAAAATTAAAACTTTAAGTGGGTGTACTGATTGGTAGAGTTTTGGATTATATATGTTTGGTTGTAGGAGAGGAGGATGAATAACATCAGAGATGTTTGTATGTAGTAGAAAAATTTACATGTCATAATGAGCAGAAATATAGATATATTATTAATTAGAATTTTCTTTCCTATATTTTATTTATTATTTACTAATTATATATTGTTCATAATCTTATACTTAAAAATGATAAAGATTATTTGTATATTGGTGAATAACATTTATAAATTAATATTTGATATTTAATTTTTTTTTATTATTATGTTTATTCTATTTCAAATATTGTATTGTTAAAATTTTATAAGTAAAATTCTGGCACACTTCCAAAGTTGATTGTAATAAAAAAAACACAGAGGGCATGAGTGAAGAAAGACATAGAGTTTAAAACTTGAAGGAAAGTAAAAAAAAAGTTCCAGGGAAGAAGATGTAAAAAAAAAACTTAAAAGAATCAATAACTCTCTAAGAGTATTAGAACAAATATAAAAAAAACATCGCAAGGATTCTAATAATATACCTGTGGAGAATTTTTGTTATTATACTACTGGAATGATATAAAAATGAGGAGATAAACACCCCCCAGAGGGATACCAGCCTCCAAATCTCTGTCAAATGATGGTCCATATTCACTACCTTTAAAATGCCTGGATGATATGTAAGCTAAATTATTATGATTTATTTTAAAGTATTACCAAAGCTAAATAATATTAAAATGTCAAAATTGTTTAAAATAAAGCTAGCTAAAAGTTTTTTATTAGATGCTATAATTAAATGCTTGATTTTCAATTTTAAGAATTTTCTATCAATATTCTACAAAATAAAATTTAAAATGAAAAAGTTTATCTATTTAATCTTATATCAAGAAGATAATTTTATACTGTATAACTTTGCTATTCGCACATATATAACAAAATAATTCCAATGCATGCAAATGTCATTTATTATGCCTATAACGGAATTCTAGGATAAAAAAAGACTATTGTCATTCTTAACAAATTATGCTTTAACAATGGATAGACTTTTTTTTATGTTATAATTTACTGTTGTCTTTGAAACTAATATGTATGTTTCTTTCAACTTTCAATTTTTTTAAAAAAAAAAAACTTAACATGTAATGATGGGATATTGATAAGTATTTTCATTATTGATTACAACAGATGTATAACCAATTTTTTTTTTGTTTTCTTTTAAAAAAACAAAACAATGTAACTTCATATCATTATAATATGATAATTTATTATTTTGTATGATCTAGAAATTATATTATAGGTGATTATAGATATTCGGATGTGTGCGTGATGCTATAGATTATTATTTTAAAAAAAATTGTATTTATTATGCTTCAATTTTGTTAATGAAGTTTATTAAAAAAAATAAAGAATTAAAACCTTGTCTGTTATAAGTTCGTTATATAGGAAGTATATTGAATGTGAGTTGAAGGTAGAAATGGTCAAGGGATGATTAGATTATTTAGATTGAGTTTGGAGATATTATTTAACCCTCACGTATATAAGTATAAGTATAAATATAAGTGTTTAGTTATTGTTTTTCCTTGCCTTTCTTTATTTTGTATAGTTAATGTTAGATGATTTACACTGATTATAACAGATAAGTGTTGTATAAATTTTTATAGTATGTATAAAAGATGATTGATTTATGGCATCATCAAAGTTTATAAATAAGCTAATAAAAAGTATGTTTTAAAAATACATTGTATTTAAGATATTATAAAAGCACACATATTCGAAAATATATGATTCGTATATTAAATATTAGTCAATTTTGGTTTTACTGTAGAAGAAATATAATTGGTTAGAAAGGTGCATAAAATAATATTTTTTTTTTGTTTATTATTATTATTTATTTTGTCTTTTATTTTTTTTTTTAATAAATGTTTTAATGAATTAAAAGCCCAAATGAATTGCTTGATTATATACATTCGATTCTCCATTTCCACACACATACATATATGGTTAACATAGCATAGTCCTAAAATATATAGATTTGCCAGTAGAAGTCAATTTATTTAATCTGTCTGGAGATGATAAATCACCATATTACAGTGCTAATAATATATTCTACTTTGCTTAGAATAGGTGGTGATGTAGATAAAAAGATACCCGATCCTCATCATTATCTATCTTATATTAAATATGATAATTGATAATTTTGCAATAGTTTTATAATTAAATAAATGTGTGGCATATAATTAAATTAGTGTTACAGAATTGTTATTAATAAATGTTTTATTACTTTTATTTGCATCCTATATGAAGACCATATCCTATAACCTCAACTGAGCTAAGCCATAGAGCAATTTACAATTATAAATTTTATTCTATCTTGTATAGAATTGGCACCTGGGCATTTATAAATATAATAAAGTGAACAAGTGAAGAGAGCAGAGGTTACAATATATATATATATATATATATATATATAGATAGATAGATAGATAGATAGATAGATAGATAGATAGATAGATAGATAGATAGATAGATAGATAGATAGATAGATTGATAGATAGATAGATAGAGAGAGAGAGAGAGAGAGAAGAGAGAGAGAGAGAGAGAGAGAGAGAGAGAGAAATGCTAATGCAGGCTACATGGATTATTGGAATCCTTATTACAGATTAAATACTTAATTATAGTGCTATTAGTAAATAACCTTTTAGTTATAAGTCCAAAGTGAATTGTGTGATGTAAATTATGAATTTGTCTTTGTTCTAAATATGTTAAGTGAAATGATTAACCAGTTATTTATTAATATTTAAATTGTCCTGTTTTTCAAAATATTGTATATATAATTGTAAATATCTATAAGGAAAAATATTCCCACACACTATTATCCTTCCATCAAGGAAACTCAATGGATATGTCAGTCAAAGACTATTAGGCAACTAATAGTAACAATTATGGTGTTCTTTGATCATGAACTGAGGGATAAAAAGTCAATAATGCTGTTTCATGAGGCTGGTGAACAATCCATTCACATTCATTTTAATTATGAATAATCGCATAGTAATAACACTTCCAACAACTAGAACATATGGAACAAAAATGATATATATTACTGTCAATTTATCTTACACATGAATTTTAATTATATAAGCTCTATTTAAAATGATATAGTTTTAATATAAAGATGTTAGAATAAAAAGTATTAATAAGGCAAGCAATTGTAATTAATCATCTGCAATAATCAAGTACTACTGCTTGATTTATACTAGTTTATTTTTTGAGTTTCTATTGCCATTATGCAAAGAACTTGACCTGCTTATGCATATATTTAATTTTTCATATACATACATACATCTAATAAAATAAATTCTACAAGAGTATGATTGATAATTATAAACTATTTCGGTCATATTCATTTTAGTCGTGCTTCAACAAATATACAAATACACCGTATCGAAAGCATGGCCTAGCAAAGTAAATAAATATTGTTTTTTATCAAAATTTATTACGACAATAGTTAATAATTATTTATATACTCTTGTAGGATTTATTTTATTACATATTATCTACGGTTTATACAAATATTATAATTTATTCCTATATATGTGTGAGAGTGCATAATAAATAGATAAAATGAAAAAAAATATAAGGAAATAAATTGACAAATATTAAATAATAGCTGATTTATAAACTGATGTATATCATTAGGGCAACATGAATAAATGTGTGTCTTTATTACAGTCTAATATTAAATATATATGAATGTGTTATGCATAATTATATTTTAAATCTTTATTTATTTTAGAGGCATTTACCTGGACATTACTTTATCATATATTGCCGGTTTTTTCCAGAAGGAAAGCGAACTTAAAAATGTAAGTTTTTGAGTAAATACATAACTATTTTTTTAAATATTATTACAATAAAGTAACTGATGCAAATATATTTTCAAAAATATATTTCTATGTAAGATTTCTTACTTAAATGACAGTCTGCAATATTATTTTTTTGAAGCAATATATATATTAAACATCATCATTTAATAGTATTGGTATTGGCTGTTAAATTTTTGCCCAACATAAGAGATTGTTATGAATAGTTTGCTTACATAAAGAAAATAACAATTCTATATAGAAACATGCATGCATCTATGTTTACAACAATCGCAGTTATAGATCACTATAATTAGGGGCAGAAATAAAATCATTATTATTACATCAACTTAATTAACTGATGGATAGTATTGTCTTTTGTCTGGATTATATATATATGATTTAAACAGAATCTGGACTAGTCCATTATTTGAAGGCAGGGTGAGATATGACAGATAGACATTAAATTAGCTTTAAAAAATTGATGACATAAATAAATAAGTTGATATCAAACATATTGTTTAAAATGTTGATGCTTGTTTATTTATTTATTTTTCAAACTAGATGCTAAATATTAAAATTTGCAATTTGAATTTTCATTCATCTCAAGTTATTAAGTGTAGGTTTACATGGATTGTGATATATTCAGGAAAAAATACAGTTTTCTCCTGTAATACTTAATAATAAAATAAATGTGGAACATCATTAGCAATATAATCAATTCCAACACAAATTTAAAGATCAGTAAAAACGTTTGGAAAATGATTGATGGTTGATCTGTAAAGTATATTAACTAAACTTTTATTTCAGCCATTTTTCATTTATTTTGAAAATGTATTGAACAGAAAATTATAAATCAGCTTTGCCACTAAAATACTTATATGATAATATTTAAACAAACTGAGGGGATATTTGATCATTTTCTGAATAATTGTATAAAAATTCAAGTAAATTATTTAATAATATATGAAAAGTATCCTTTCATTTAGATTTTTGCAGAGATATTAAATTTACTCTTTGTAATCTTAAAAAGGAAAAAGTGATCGATTCATATGAAATATGAGAGATTTAAAATATATTATTTTAATTCAAATCTGCTTAAGTTTTTTTTTTTTTTTTTTACAAATATATAGACTCTTAGAACATGAGTATCTGATATTAGTATTTGCTTGATAGCCTTCCAATTTATAAAAATAAAGAAAAAAATGTTGTGATTATTATGTAATATTATTTATTATAGTAAAACTATTTTCAACAATTGTTGAATATGTTATTTTCAGACATAGAGATTAATTTTAAAAAAAGCAGAAACATTATAATTCTAGTTTACAATTATTAGGCAATTGCACAAAAAAAAATGGTACTTATGTATTAGTCCTGCAATGTAGAACAGATGGTACACTTTATATCTTTTCACATTTGTGATGTCTAACCTTGCAATCCCATAAAATAAACCCTGCGATCTCATCCGATCTCATCCAATAATGTGATAAATTTACACTTTTATTTATTGTTCAGATTTTTGTTTGGACAAGTTCCTCCAAAAAGTATTTTTTACTTTAGTGCTGATTTATTTTTTTCCAATTTTCCAATTAATACTGCTTTTTTTTCTTTTGTAAAACAGTATAAAATGATGAATAAACATTTGGAGTTTACCTGCTACTGAGATCAATGTGGTCAAGAACATTTTGGATAAGCAATGGCATATGGCATTGTAACATTCAAAGGTGTAATAATAAAATATGCCTTGATAAGGGAACTTGATTGAAGGATTCCAGAATTTCATTTTTTACAGCAATTCGATTTATTTTATAGCTGGGCTTGCAAATTAACATTCATAAAATAGTGAAAAACAGAGTTTGGTTTTGCAGAGAAAAAATGTAAAAGTGGAGGCCCTAACAAAATCATTGAAATTGATGAGACTCTTTTGCACAAAAAGAAATAAAACATAAACTGAATGAATTTTTCCAGAACAGTGGATATTTGATAGCTTGTATAGGGAGACTAGTGAGTATTTCATCATGAGAATTCATTGTAGAACAGTGGCAACTCTGAAACCATCAAACAAAATGTGGAAGAGGAATTGACAATTTATTCGGATTGTTGGAAAACTTTTAAAATGGCTGAATTATGAGTTGCCAGATACTGACCATTTTCATGTGAATCATACTGGACAACATTAAAAAGATTAGTCCACCACATTGAAGAAATAATAAAAGTGTAGTAATTTAATTTATTTATGTTTTTTTTGTACTTATTAACATTTCTAGTGAAGATCCATCACATGTTAATTAAGTCTCCATTTTGGGAAAAATAAAAATAAAATTCCTTTAGTCTCCATTTTGAAATAAAATTTAATTCACTTAAAATAAAGTAAATAATAGATGAATTGATTGTTTCATTGTGACAATTCCTATATATATTACTGGTAAGAACCATATGAGTATATTTTAAGCACTTTGTAATTTAGTGATTGTTTTGTCTATATTTAAAGTAACATTTGGGAATTGCATAAAACTTTTTCAGATTTATTTTTGTGTGAATTTAATATTTTTACTATTGGTATATTTAGTCTGGTGCAATTACTAACACATTTTAAAACTGCTATGCCTTTTCACATACGTATTCAGATTGTCAATAACTTTGTAAATTTTGCAAAAAAATATCATGTACATGTGGTCCATTTTGACAAATTTATCATTTTAAGTTCGCAAAAGATCCAAGTGTATAAGTTATTTGGTCAGATCACAAGATTAGAAAGTTAGTGAATTGATATGAATGTGAAAAGTCATTGCAGGCTTAATATTTAAGTACCAAATCTCTTAATCAAAGGTGCAATTTTACATTTTGAATTTATTAATTTGGTCAATACATTTGACTCAGGTAATGAAAATTTCTGATTATGTTTAAAGTAGTATCTGCTTGTCCATAAAAGTTTATTTGTATTAAATGGCTGCTGAGTGACAATGTGGAAGTATTAACATTGTTAATGAAAAATCTGAAACCTTAAAAAATAAAAGTACATTAAAGAAAGATCTTTATTAACCCTGTTCTTTTATTTCTATAACAGCTGTCAGTACTAATCGGTGTACCAGACCAGCTACTTAATGCCATTGTTTCTCTGGTAAAAACACACAATTATATTGATCCAGGTCTGACTATTTTTAATTAAAATATTTTTACATTTTCTCTGACTTTTATTAAAATATTTTTTCCCAATTTGTCTGACTATTATGAAAATATTATTACATTTTCTCCACCTTTTTAAAAATATTTGAACATTTGATATGACTTTTTACTCATCTTTTGACATATTTTGAAATTTGATATGATTTTTTTTACCAATATTCTTATATTCTTGAAATAATTTAGATACAAGATTTGATTCAAATATTTGTACATTTTCGTTTTCAAAAATGGCAAAATTAAAAACATTGCATAATATAAATAAAGCCAAAACAAAAACTGCTGTATAGTCACTATATTTTAAAGATAAAAAAGAAAACCAAAGTTGAAAAAGTCAAAAGTTTTGATTATGGTTTAACTTTTTTGGGGGGAAGATGGGGAGAAATAATTTGTTGTCACTGAGACAAAAGTTATTTTTGGTTTGTTTTTATTTTTAAAAAAGGTTAATAAAAATTAGTTTTAAAAAGAAAAGTTGTAGTATATCAGCAGTATACAAATAAAGCCAAAACAAAAATCGCTGTATAGCCAAAAAAAAAAGTTGCCATATTTTTTTGAAATAAACAAAAAAAAAAAAAAAAGAAACAAACTTGAAAAAGTCAAAAGTTTTGCTCTTATTTTAATGTTTTTTTCTTGGGGGGGGGGTGACAAATAATTTGTCATCACCGATCAAAACATGTTTATGATTTTCAAAATTACGTGCAACCTCAGGCCTTTTATTTGTCTCACAATTTACATGACTATTTGCATGCATTCTAAAAAAAGGTGCTTGGCCATGACATTTTGCAATTTTTTCCACCTTCCAAAATTTGTAGGGAAGCACAGCTATGGTCTTACAATTATTAGTATCAAATACTACATTGGGTAGATGGTAAGATCTTTAATTAGAATGCATGTTATAACTGTTATGACTACTTGAATTCCCTCCACCTTCACATCATATAATTGTGATCTGTTAAATATGCATATTTGCATAGTGTCATGAAGCACATTAGTAGGCCATAATATTGGTGTGCAATGCCATATATGCCTGCAGTGACCAATATGAACAGTACTGTTCGATAGGCCATAAATTTCTCTGCAAAAGCACAGAAATATTGGGCCATGTAAAATGGCATATTTCTGTATTTTTAGCAGATAAACAACACCATCAGATGGCTGGCCTAGCTGACTGATTGGTACCCAGTTATTTTTAAAACATTTTTATAATGCAGTCTTAATGTGATACACTTTTGATTTTGGCATTTTAATATGAACCTATTAAAATGATAAACTAGAATTTCACATTCTCTATTTCTAGATTTACTTTATGCTTATTCATTTATTTCACTATGTTTTTTTTTAAAAATGACTATTGACAAAATAACATAAAGGAATCTATAGAGATTATAATCAGCATATAGTTTAAATAGCAACATTATTTATTTATTTCACTTTGTCCACTGTAGCCTATATTCAGTTGCCATTATTTATATGGTATCACAGTGTGTTGTTGGACATATCTACATAGACAACTGATTGATAAATTTTATTTATTAAGAAGATGAACACACTGATCATGGATTGTTCTAAACTCTATAAAGAAGATTCCAGTTATATGTAGAAAGCTTAAATCCAGTTAACTTTACTGTTGGATCTGGAAAAAAAATTTTCTTTGTAATCTTACAAAAATTTCATTTTAACACTGTAATTATTTCAATGTAAATGATTGATTGAATATCTGAAAATGATCTTGACTAGGGATAACTCTTAGATGTTGAAACTATATCTTCAGTTATTGGCAAGTATAATCTGCTTAACAACTTTTCATACATTTTCGGTGAGACATTTTCTATTCTAATATCCAGTAAAAGTCATTCTAAAAAAGTATGATTAAGTAAACCAGTAATATTTCTCATAGAAATATTTAAATGAGTATTTAGAAACTCAATATGAGCATTTTTTTTAATTAAGGAGATAGTATTTATCGATAAAATATGCTAGGACAAAAACAGCTTTTTAAAATTTATATCATAATCCCAAGGAGTTCTAGACATATTTGAAAGGCAGTTATCCCTTAAGATTATTTTAGATCTACTCTTAGATAAATGATGAAAGTAAGATTATGATCCAAGTTTACTGATAGGAATCACATTTTAAACCTATTATAACAGTTGTGTTCAAATTATTAGAAATTTCTATTTAGATGAAAAATTCATCATATCTTTATGAAATTAAGAATAATATCCCAGTTTATGAAAAGATTTTCAATCTTGAGAGGTTTTTTGTTTCAATATCTTTGGAGATATCAAAATAATGTAAAAAATATAGACAACATTCTTGCATTCTGATTCTGATAGATTACTAAAGACAATTGAACCTTGTGCTATACAGCTCTGAAAAATTATGTGTCTACTATGATCATTATTTAGTGACAGTTCAATGTTTTATTATTGAAAAGTATTTTGTTAAGTACATAATGATTTTCCTGCATTTAAAAATTTTAAAACCCTTTAAGAAAACATTTTTGAACAGAATCTTAACCTGAGATTAATTCAATAAAGATCATAACAGTTTTTAATTTATTTTAAAACATCGTTCAATGTGAAATGTTAAAAATTAAACTTGCTCACAGCAACTTCTTCCTGGCATAAATTCAGCTTGTTTTATAAGTCAATGAGTCTCCACTATTCACATTTATTTTTGCTAATATGATTCTTTCAAAACACTTATAGAGAAAACTCAATAATAATACTGAGTTATGGAATCATTGCTGAATTTATTTGATTTAAGATTACTAAAGTTTGCTTCTATGCCAACTTTTTGGAGTATTGTACCTTCTGTATAAATAGTGTTACTTAATAGTTTTGAGAATCATGATTTAGCTTAAAATCACATTATTTAAAAAAATTCTGTATGTATGCTATATGCTTTATTTAACCATTCTTGATTTAAGACAATCAAAAACAAATTCACCAACATGTATTAATTTATTAGATTGCAAAGGAATGTTGTGACAGAGAAGCATGCAATCCTGTTTTACTGATGCTTTTTTATTCTATCTATCTTGGTGTAAAAATTTGATATATAAAATTGGCAATACGAATACCTATGACAATAATAATTATTCAGAGATATTTTTTACATCCATCAAGTTTACATAAAGATTACAAGTTTACAATTAGATCTTCTAAAGGTTTTTTTATCCTGTGTCTCTCTTGACTTATTTTTCTAGCCTCATCTAGCAATTTTACATATTTGTCAGAAACCTTGGAGTATTTATCAGACAAACATTGATTGTAAAAAGAACTGCTGATTTTTTTTCAATTTGGAAAGAAGTGTTTTCAATATCCATGAAGAATGGATTCATTAGCTGTTATTGTTATAAGTTTGTTAAATCTATCAAATAAAAAGGAATTCTACTAATATTTTGGTCAAGATATATATCAATTTCACTTAGCTTTTTTAAAATTCTATCTACTAGAATCAGATGTAGATTCCAAGAGTGAATTATGTTGGTTATGGAGTAAATGATTACATATCAATCATTTAACAAATAAAGATGAATCAATTTTTGTTAAAACAAAACAAATCAGGAATTGTTTCACTTTTCCATCTGTCTGAATGGAATTGCTTTTTTCTTGCTTGGCTTTGTAATATAAGTGCATGTTTTTTAAATCCATACTTTCTAAAAACTGATAATATCTTGATCATCATTTACATATCTCTAAAGACTACTGTGAGAATTGATGTCTACTATAAATATTAAATATGTAATATGACTTGGAAGATGTTAATAGAATCACTTTTACCTAGATTTATATATATATTGCATACATAAAAATTAGCTCTCTGAATGGCAATTGCAATATCATTTCACCTATCTTTAAAGAAATTATTTATTTTATAAGGTGATTTGAAATGACTGTAGATATATCATACTTAGAATACATTCTAACAGTAATTCATGTATATCTATGATTTTTTGTATTATAGTAATAGTGATGAGGCTTTTGAAATACAATTACATCAATATTGTGCTGATGAACTAATTTGTAGATACTCTCCAATTGGCCTTTGTTATATTTTGAATGTTAAATTTAAAAATTTTTATTGTGTTTTTTAAATGAAGATCACTATGTTGAAAGTATATCTGACACTTGCCATGTTTCATGATTGCCAACATTATTTACTTTTTAAAATATTAGGATTCTCACTTTTATAGTTTTGAATAGTTATTTTTCATAAGATCATATTAGTAGTTCCATTATAAATTTATAATATAATAATTTTAACCAGAAGCTCATCAATATAAAGTCTGGTATTATACAAAGCAATTTATTTTGCATGTTATTTACAAGTTGTGCTGCAGGAAGGTTGTCACTCATCCACTCCACTTTATGCTTCATGTTGTTTTGCTTTTTCCAATTTATATAAATAATATTTGTAATATTTTTAAAGCAATCTCTAAAACATTGTTTAATAATTAATGTTCAAAAAATGTACATTCTCTATAATATCATTTCAATGTGATCTGGCAGATCTAAAAACCATAGTTGAGTATAATTTTGTTCAATTATATTTTATTTAAACTGAGTTTCAAATTGATTTTATTATTTCTCCTTTAACAATTTTTATAAAAAGAATTTATAGTTATTCCCTAGTTTTTATGCTTTTTTTAAATGTTATCTTGTATTATTATAATTTAGTGCTTCAGTATTAGTAATTTAATGTAAGTTGATGTTGATATTTTGTTGAAATAATATCACAGATAAACATCATTATAAGCTATGCAGGGGAAAGCAGTCATAAATTATTTTAGTATCCTTTTATGAAAGTCATGAATATATAAAAAAATGATAACATTTAATATTTTAGTATATCTTTGATAAACAATGAAAATTATTGCCCATTTCTTCTGGTTTGTATGATGAAATATATGTATCTATTTTGCAATGCAGAAAAAAAAATACTAGTTCACTAAAAATATTATCATAATAATATGGAACTTGGAGACCAAGAAACAAAAAAAATCTGAAATGTGAAAGATAAATTATAATTATTAAGATAAATTATTTTAATACTTAAAGAAAAAAAATATCTATTTCAGATTTTCACCCAAAACTTATCTATTTCATATTTTTACCCAAGAAGACATTCTATTAGAAATATTAATAATGTATTTTTTATTCATTTATGTGAATGAAACATTTGGCTATTTGTCAGACTATTGTAGCTCTCTACACTTTCTTCAACTCTCAGGTAATCTGAACCAAAAATTTACTATATAGTGTAATGTATAAACAGGAGGATTAACAATAAGTATTTTCCCTATTGATTAATAAAAAACAAGGTAATTAAATTACTATTGTTCTGATTTTTAATTTATATTTAAAAAAATCAAAAATGTTTTAATTAAAAAAAATATTTTTCAATCTTTTATTTAAAAACAGATTATAGATTCAACTCTATAATTAATATGTATTACAAAAAAACAGCCTTGTTTGAGACATTTTTTTTCTTTATTGAGTTAAAAATTTATATTTTTGTCAAAGTTAGAAATAAGTCAATTTTGATGTGTTCATGGCTCTTTTGTTTCTTTAGTATTCCTAGTCAGTAAATTTGCTTGATATCTTTATTCCTTATTTAAATTAATTTAAATTTGTTGTTTGATTATAATGCCCACTTCTTTTATAGATGGATGCTAGACTCTTTTTTGTTTATGGCAAATCAATCCTTGGCTATTGTCCTAGCCTCTTTGACTTTTCATTTTCTGTCTTCCCTTTTGGTACTAATAATTTCAGCTTTCATCAGATCAAATTTATAGCCTTGATCACATTTAATTTTTCGATAATGTGGTGGGCTGACTCCATATGCAGTTTGTCTTTACAATTGTTGAATAAATTGCTCAATGAAGGGGGGATGAAAACTTCTCTTGTATTTTTAGAACATAGCCTTTTTAATTTTTTTAGAGACTTTCTGGAAATATGGATCCATTTTTTATCTTCTCTAGTTTGGAGTTGTACCAGTTTACCTAGTTTTTTTAAGAAACTGGTGACAGTTAATAATTTTGTTTCTATCATATCCAAATTTTGTAAATCTTTAATATATGTATTAGTGTTGTTTTTCTATTTGCTTTGAATTTGCATAATTTTAAATTCCTATATAAAAATCCTTTTAGATCAGCATATTTGTGAGCCATGGGTGTGACTCAGAATCAATTGCTCCACTTATGTTTAATGGTTTCAATATAATTTTGTATTTTAAAATATCAATTTACCTCTGAACATACATATCCGCAAAATTAGTAACTTGATTTTTGTCTTCTTTTTTAATAGTCCAACTTAAAGATATTCTCTTTCAATTGTTGCTGAATATTTGTAAAAGTGTTTAAATAAAATATTTCTTTAGCTTTTCTGTATAAATGCCTGGAAACACAAGTTAAAAACTTGCATACGCTTGTATTTATGACAATAGATGGCGTTATACCAAAAACACCTTCAAGCGTTTGTTTACATAAACGTCAGAGCGAGTATTTCACTATCTCTAACTTAATTTCCACCTTCATATCATGATTTCAAGCTATTTGCTATCGTCAGTGAAGGACAGGATTAAGAAACTAGATCTAAAACACAAACTCTGAGCGTTTAAGAAACAGTTTCTATTCAGCTTACAAGCGTGAATCTTTTAGACACGTAATGTCTTCAAACTCAGCATAGCATGCCAGATAGCTACATGGGTCTGATATCAGTTCAGCATCACCACATAGTAGAAGCCTCTGCAATATATATCATTGCAAGAAAGACCTCAAAGGTACATTTATGAAAAACAAAAAACACAAGTTAAAAACTTGCATACGCTTGTATTTATGACAATAGATGGTGTTATACCAAAAACACCTTCAAGCGTTTGTTTACATAAACGTCATGCTGAGTTTTAAGACATTACGTGTCTAAAAGATTCACGCTTGCAAGCTGAATAGAAACTGTTTCTTAAATGCTCAGAGTTTGTGTTTTAGATCTAGTTTCTTAATCCTGTCCTTCACTGACGATAGCAAATAGCTTGAAATCATGATATGAAGGTGGAAATTAAGTTAGAGATAGTGAAATACTCGCTCTGACGTTTATGTAAACAAACGCTTGAAGGTGTTTTTGGTATAATGCCATCTATTGTCATATATATATATATAGTTTTTGTTCATTTCTATCTTTACTTTTAAAGTTTAAATGAATATGTATGCACACACTATATTGTGTGTCATGAGATAAATATTTCATTATTTATTTTGAAAAGAGATTTTTATATTTAGGATTCTACAAATTGTTTTTGAATTATAGCATGAATTATTATGTATATAAATTTGCATGCTATGTGCATTACTAATAACTAATTGTTTTGTCATTTGGGAGATCATATGATGTTTGAACACTGAAGTGACATAGTTTGTATCTCAATTCTGAGATATTTAGTTCTTGAATTCATCACTCTATCACTGAATTAGACCGAATATCATGTGAATTATTCGAAGTCAAGGGTTTTAATCGTATAATTGTTTTACCATATTTTTGGCTAGGTTAATTATACATTACCCTTTTTTCAGCTCTTTGTTTTGGACTTTTATTTTCCATTCTGTTTGATATGATTGTTTAATAAGATATTCATTAATCAAGGCTATGAAACTGACAAAAATACCATGTGAGTCATTTCATGAGATAGATTGTAATATTTTAATAAACGGTTTAGTGTAGTGGGGTCAAAAGGTATAAAATCCATGATTATGGTTCAGTTATCTCACTTTGATGCTTTGAATATCATATGATCATCCAATTGACATATTAATCAATTCTACATTAGGTCATTCATATTTATTAACTAATAAAGGATAAAATTTTGATTCTAGTTTTAAAATAGTATTTTAAATCATTCTAAATTAAAACATTCTATTTAATTTACATAAGAATTTATTCATTTTTTTTACTTACTGCTATTTGTTATTTTATTCGTGTAGACAACTGAATAATTGTGAAACTAAATAATTTTCAATACTTAGATTCCGCCAGTGAAATTGAACTATGAGTGATTTTACTTAATTTTTTTTTACTAATATATAAAATTCTTTTTCTTTTTCTCTTAACACATATATTCAACGTTTGTTGTTTAATACAAAGTTGATTATGAATGTGATATTTACTTTTAATTGTAATATTCTCTTTCTTTATCTTTTAACAGAATATTTTTCTGTTACTTTGTTTCTCTTTTCTCATGTATATAGATATATGTATGTGTGATAAATATGTCTTATTTTAGAGTATTAAATTTTCAAATAAGTGTGCTAAAATTAAATTAAGACAGAATGAAAAATTAATCAAATTTGTTCATCTTTAATTTAATTAACTAATAATTATTATATTTAAAACAAAATTAATCATCATTAGACTTTCTTATTTTTCATTCTTTCTTCATTTTCTTTTACTTCGCACCCTTTTCACACTTACGTTACTACAGAGAATAGATAAGCAGGAAATCTCTTATACTATCAATCATTTCTCTGCACTAATGTTGACAATAGGATTGTGTATTTGGGCATCAAAGTTTACATAAAGCAATTCTGATTTCAATCTTTTATTTTCTTTTTAATATTTCTGGTTTTTATCCATTATCTTTTTCTCTTTGATTTCTTTTAAAATTAATTTATAAATGGCTGATAAGATCAGTGACATTTTAAAATTTGTATATATTACAATAGCGAATCCATAATAGCATGTGCATTTGTGTATGCTTGTGCATTTATGCTAATGTGTTCATAGTTGGAAGTTTCTTCTTACAAGTAGACAAGTCTAAAATTGCTTTTTTAAAGTTCTTTTTTTCATTTATACAATTTACATTGATATCAAAACTGGCAAAAATGAATCGCTAAATGAAAACATGATCATAACAATGTGTTCCACTAAACTGTAGACTTGCTGTAAGATGGAATGCTTTTCCCCTCACATAGACATATAGATTGAACATTCTTGTAAATTTATTATTAATTTAAAGCATAATGAAATATATTAGCCAATGATCTCTGATTTTTTCTCATAGTAAGGAAACTGTTTACCTTTTACTTCTAATACATTTTTGGACTAACCAATTCTAAAACCTAATCTAAATATATATATAATTAGGCTGCTACTTTTGGATAGAAGCATAATCTCTTTATTGCTTACTTATTAAATTCTAGTCTTTAAAACAGTCAAAATCTAAAATATTTGAAAACATTAAAATCTTTCATATTAACAAATTAGTAAATTCAGTAAAATATCAAAATTAATTAATTATAAGGTCTGCATAAAAATAGGTATACACACTTATATTAAATAATGTTTGTGTGCATTGATTTGATTTTCACATGTCTGTGTTTAACATACATATGCACACATTTAAGCAAAGATAATTTTATTAAGTTAAGTTTAGGGGATACAAAATACTTTCAGAAGAAATAAAACAAACTTGGAAATACATTAAATGATTTAATGTAAAGGATTGTTACTGATTAGCATAGATATATTATTTCTTCCATATCTTATTCAAAATGTAATGGCTTATACATTTTTTAAGTGTAGAAATGAAATATGGATAAACTGAGCAACTGTACTGGGTCTAGACTGAACTTAAGAAAACTTCTGAAAAACAATCTAGAAACTGGACAACAATGGATAAGCTGCTGCTTTTATACATAACTCTCCCATTGTCTAATATTTATCACAATTTTAATTTGGTTTTAATTAATTTTACATTTTTATCCAATCTTTTTTTAGATTCATCTAATATCTTATCAGCCCGTACTCTTTCAAATTTAAGTGCATTACTGTCGATAAGATAGTTCACAAAATTTTCTATTACTAATTAATACTATTGTCAGTTTTATTTTATAATCTTTTTAATTCATTTATTTTTTTAACATTCACTTTTTTTAAGTTATAAAAAGAAGAAAATGGGTTTTTAAATTCATTTCTGTCATGATTCTGTTTCCCCACCCTTATTCTCAATAAAACAATTTATATTAAGATAGAAAATCTTTAAACTTTAATGGACAGGCTTCAATATTTTCAAATCTCCAATTCTTGACTAAAGGGAGCTTGAAGGTTTGGGTTCAAATCCCCTATAATTATATTTAGATTAAAAGTATTGAAGCAGTCGGATCTAAGTTCGATCCTAGCTTCATGATATTTCACTTGTAGCCTACTTCAAACCCTAGCACTAACTGTGAATTTCCAAATGCAATGGGGCTTTATACATTCAGTATGCACTAGTTTCAATTAAAACAGTATTATATAAACATATGTTAAAACTAACTACTTTAATATTTAAACTACCCAATATTATTAATGACTTCATGATAAATTTATTCATGAAAACATATATATATTATAACTGTGTGAATTGTGTGTATGTATTTTATGAAGTCAAATATATATTCATTATAAAGTTTCATTGCGTCGGAATGTTTTATTTTTACTTTTACTAGTTTGTTTAAATTTCAGTGATTAAAAGCTACATTCTTTTGATAAGCTTGCAGATCATCCTTTTCCAAAGACAATGGGGAAATTTTTATTAATTAGCAAAAAAATAATAATTTAAAATGTAAAGACGGTTCTTAATTAAAATTGTTTTTTAGATTTACAAATTCATTTTCTAATTAGACAATGAATTCAAAGTTAATGACTTCGAAAGCCTTATTGAAGGAATGTATCTGAAATCAATTAACAAAAATTGTAACTTTTGATAATGTAAGAAGCTCTAGTCTGAAGACATCAAGAGTCAGAATGGATGGGAAACCAGAGGACAGGTATAAATAGCCTGGAAAAATTTCAAGAAGGGGAGAAGCCATATTTTTAAGAGAATTTGCTACTAGAAGCTACATCTGTTTAAATTATGAATCTTTATAGTGTCTTCATCATGGGGTGTGGTTAACTTTGGGAATCTGATTGCTGGGCTCAAAGTCCCCAGAAAATCTTCAATGTAGCTGCAAAGTAAATTTTTCCATACCAATTGTGAGCTGCCAAAACCTGAAAGCAATTAATTCAAATGCTGTTTGTATAAGTTAAAATGTGTGCCTACGTTTCAACCCAATCAGACTCTGTCATGTAAACTAAGGAACCAACCATGGAAGGAATGGTAATATATTTCTTTAATGAACTGCAACTTTCTGGCCAGTTTCTGAACTTTACTTTACACCATCTTTTAAATTAACTACTGTAAAAGCTCTTCTCATTTTATAATGTCTTGCTTTGTATAAGTAATTCTCTATTTCTATCTCTAGTCTTTAAATTTAATATTTTGTTAACTTTCTTTTTTCTTACAATGGCAGTTCAGTTCACTATCTTAATTATATATCTATTGAATAATTATTAATGTCATTTATTTTTATTATATGCCAATAATGCTTCAACTCGATAATAATCCCTCTCGTTAACTTACCTCGTGAAAATAATATATCAAGTTTTATAGTAATTCTTGCCCACTAGAACTAAATTAATACAGTTCTATTAATTATTGAGCTGAATAATTTATTAAGTGTCTGCTATTTTTACCAATGGCTGATAACAATTATTAGCCCATTTTCCAACCTATGCTCCTGGCTATTTTCTTGAGTTTCACCAATATTTATTTGTTCATATTAATAATGTTAAAGTGTTTTTCTGAAGGTTGATAAAGGAAATAAAATGAATGTATTCTAATTTAAATTTTATACTTTATTTAATATTCAGGGAGGGCATGATATTTAGGATTTAATTAGCATAATTTTATAATTGCGTTAAGTACTTTTAGTTAAAGCACATTTGACTTTAATTCAACATGATCAGGTTATTACGTAGAGCATTCCTTATGTGAAATGGGTTTTATTACTTCAAGATGATGATTACTAAGTCATCATTTTACAAACATTGCTGATGTGAGCTATCTCCTGCTTCATAGGTTTGTCATCAGTGATATTATTGTTACTTTAATTACCTAGGAAGAAACCACTTCACTCACTTGTTATTATATTGGAACACCAAAGGTTCATGGCTATGACCTGGCCTGGCTTTCCCTGTGTTCCAGGGATCCTTCATAGGGCATAAAAGACTTGTCAAATACAAGCCGCCCTTCTATTTTCTAAAATCACCAACAAGCCATCATATTTCATATTTGTTCTTAAGGCTTGTAAATCGTCAATACCGTTATTTCTTAGTTCAAATAAAGCCTGCTTTCCTGCTCATAAATTGTAATGAATTGATTTTATTAAAGTCAAACAGTTTCATATTCATTTATAATTAAATAAGTTCTTTGTTAAATATTAAAGTTTTACCCTAAATATTTATCATGCTTTTCGTGAGTTGATTTACGGATGTGTGAAAATGAATCTCACATTTTTTTCTTTTAAAATTAGAATAATAATTTCTGTCCAAGCCAAATACCTTTATTTAACTTTATTTACTTGTCAGGGCATAGACATATATAATCCTCCTATAATATTGCATAATAGTTATTGACATATGAGAATGACTGCCATTCTTATTGTAAATTGTAACTCCTGTTCTTAAAGACTAGAGGTAAAATATATATAATATTAATCATAAACAATTTGAATAAAAATATTTATTCTTATTAAACATTTTATATAACACATTTGGTTTTTTAACTTTCTTTATTATTTAATAACTATTTTCATATTAACCCTTGTGATGGTCCATACGAGATGACTCGAAGCTGCTTCAAATTGCTTGAATTCTATTATTTTAATGTTACAGTAATGATTTTGCACTCTTTTTAAAGGTTAAAAAAAGGTCTGTAAGATGCTGCCCTCTCTTGAATTATTTTACAATTAAAAAATCAATACATCTTACATTTTAAGTCTAACAAAAGAAGTAGGCTGGGCATTCTTCATTTTGATTAGCTGTAACCATCAAGTTCAAAGAAAGCCACTTGTCAAAGCTGCTTATCAGCTAAGATTTCTTTTCTTTCATTTCGAAAGTGATAAACGAATGTTTTAGACCATTTTAAAAGTATGTTTTGATGTATTTTTTGACATATTTTAAATTATTTTGATAAAATATGCTAAAAATAAAATTATTTTAGAAAAATAGTTAAGACTTTAGCAAAAATTATTTACTTATCCACACAGTATAAAATTGAGGAAGAAATCACTGATGTCATCAAAGCTATTTGATTGGTCAGTAATATTTGTTTTAAATTTGACGCTGTTATAGAATATTTTTAAATTATAAATGAAAATTTATTTTTGAAAAAACTTTCATTCATTTTCATAACCTAACAAATTATTAATATACTTTTTACAAATGAATCTAAAGTGAATATAATATTAAAAGATGAATATATTTTGACAGTTGAGTTTGTGACTTGACCAATTAAAAGTTTAGACTTTTACCTCACTCAGCCAATAAAATAATTAGTGCTACAAAGGTTAATGCTTGCTGTCTGTATTGGCAACCCAAACACACATATATGAATTGATTTATAAATATCCTTAGTTATTTTATTGTATGTTAGTAGAGTCAGATCAGGGTCTCAAATCATCATCATCCATTGAGCTAGTTTCTTGGCACATAGTCATGTGCCATCGACATATGTCATCCATTGATTTGATCTGAGCTTGTGAGTTGGGTTTGAATTCAGTTTGATCTTGGGTTAAATTCTTTGGTTTGACTGGGTTTGAATCTGACTGCAGGTTAGGTGGTTGTTTTGTTGTATCTGGTACAGTATATATACTATATTTGCATTTAAATAATATATATTCAGCCTGTATTCTGCCCATTCCTCTTTGGTGTATTTAAATGGGCTTAATGTCCTACATATGAGGGGTCAGAATGACTTACAGTCAACATGGATATGACAACAAATTTGAAAAACAAAGAGACTTTGAAGCCATCATCACATTTTTAATAATATGGATGTTAAAGAGTTAGAGAGTGGAGAAGATTGAAATCTATCCTCAAAGTTTAAAAATTTGCAATCTTAATATAAAACAAACATTGATTATATCGATGTCTGTACTTTTTCAAAACAATATACATAATTATATAATTAAATATTTATAAATACAGTAATTAGATAATTAAAAAATTTATCCACTTAGGAGTGCTTTCAATTATCCTACTAACCTTTGTCAATTAACACTTTGAAAGGCTAACCTTCCCACAATTCCGTGATCTTAATGTTTGCTGCCTGCCTGTTAATTAAGTCATCTTTGTATTTGTATATTAGCATAGCTTTCTTTATTTTTTTTTTATTATTTTTTTCAATTTGCAATATTTTTCCATTATTAAAATTGAAGTCCAAACCATAAATACATTATTTATTATAGTTGTAAAAAACAGATGCTAAAATATTATCTACTTTACAATTTTGTTTTAATTTCTGAACCCATTTTAATAAAAGTAAGTTCCAATGTAATCTCAATTCATCTATATATCCACTACCACACTTACGTATCCATTTATAAATAACACAATTTTTATTTATAAATGAGGTTTTATCTTTAGACTTATTTATTAATTTGTTTAATGTAGAATGTGTGTAAAATGCAATATCACATATATCTTTAAAAAATTTTCTCATAAAATTTACTTGATCATTCTAAATATATGGTATTAATATCCATATTTTTTTATTAACAGGAAAATCCATATTATTATTAAAATTGTTATTCTTATATTTTGTATTAAAATCTCTAATAACATTATATATATATGACTATGATTGTAGCCAGCATATAACAATTCATTCAAATATATTTCAATATTTTTGCCTTTATCCGATGAATATTTGCAAAAATTATTATTTCTAAATAGGAAGGACTTCAAATCTGTCATTTTGTGTGACATTGACACTCTTGATTTACATGGGATATAACCTATTTTTACAATTGGTTTAATGATCATACAGTAATCTAGCATAAATTGATTTCTAATTACTTAAGATCAAGAAACTGAACACACAGTACATTTTCATCTGTTTTAATACAAAATATAATAATAACAATTTTAATAATAATATTGATTCTCCTACTAATAAAAAAATATGGATATCAATACCATATATGTAGAATGATCAAGCAAATTTTTTAAGGAAAATTTATAAAGGTATATGTGATATTGCATTTTACACACCTCCTACATTAAACAAATTAATAAATTACTCTAAAAATAAAACCTCATTTATAAATAAAAATTATGACATTTATAAATGGATATGTAGGTGTGATAGTGGATATATAGGTAAATTGAGAGATACATTAGAAAAAAGAACTAAAGAGCACTTGCTGTTATTAAAATGGGTTCAGAAATCAAAACAAAATTGTAAAATAGAATAATATTTTGGCATCTGTTTTTACAACCATAATAAATCATGTACTTATGATTTTGACTTCAATTTTAATTATGTAAAAATATTGCAAATTGAAAAAAAAAACAATAAAAGGAAAATAAAAAAGCTATGCAAATATACAAATATAAAGATGCCTTAATTAACAGGCAGGCAGCAAATGCTAAGGTCATGGAATTGTGGGAAGGTTAGCCTTTCAAAGTGTTAGTTGACAAAGATCACTAGGATAATCAAAAGTGCTCCTAAGTGGATAAAATTTTTAATTATCTAATTACTGTATTTATAAATATTTAATTATATATATATATATGCATAGGAAATGATGATCTGAACCAACTGATGAATGCTGGTTCAGCATGAAATATTTATATGAGTACCATTTATCTTTTTCACATGAATGTAGTCATGCATGTCATTATAAGATGAAGTGGATGACTAGAAGAAACTTAAAAATCTGGGTAATTTCTGGGTGTTTTAGTGGTTTTCCATCTTAAATTATTTTTAACTAATTACCCATTTATTGATTAATACTACTTAATGTGAACTAGCTACAAATAAAAAATGATAAGTGAGATCTCTGAATAATTCCAGGCTTTTCCTAGCAAAAATTTAAACCTTCAGACATAGGCAAAATCTTGACACTTTAAAATATGGAAGTAAAAAAGGCAAATCTTTTAAATAGTTCATTAAAAAGGGAGGTTTCTACAATAGTTATTTTCAAAGAAAACAATGAATGATAATTGATTATTCAGTGGTGATGGTTAGAGCAGTCTTTACTTAGAGCACATTTTATCTTTTTAGCTAAATACACAGATAAAAATTTTCTGACCAATACTTGATTATTATTTAAACTGAATATGTTTCTAAACAGTAAGAAGTAGATTAGATCCAATTATTCTTTCAGCTTTCATTGTTTATAGGTTTATTGTTGAAATTATCAAAAGCTGAAAGAATAGATGGATTTACTCTATTTTTTTATCATTTACTAACATATAAAACTATTTATTCATAATACTATAGCTTGTGAGAAAGTAATTTATTTCTGGTTGAATTTTATACACATGAAAGTTATGCTTATTTGATATTTATAATGCAATAAACATGCATGTAAGTAATTTTCAATCTTAGTTGATTAACTAAAGCTGTTAATAATCTTTTTAGCATTCCTATACTTACTAGATTGCTATGCTACTATAATTTGACCATTTGCATTTGTTGTGCTCAATGTTTATAGAATTAGAACATTTTTAAAGAAGTTAAAATCCATTACAGCCCAGATATAAGGATAATCTCATTTATTTATGGCTTTTTTCCAATTTTCATGGGGAGTACATTTCTTACTCAGTGTCCATGGAATCAGACATTTAAATCATATATTTGTACTACAATTAAATACATCATTTTCTCAACATTATATGTAATTTCTGGTCTTGACTAATTAATCAATACTGTTAATAGTTAACATGCTTGTTCTGTAAGTCAATGCAAAATGACCCATTGCATTAGCTATATCAGATATGTGTTGAAATTAACAAAAATATTATTAAAAACATTTAATTAATTAGTCATGATGGGAAATTACATATGTTAAAAATCAATATATTTAATTAAATTACAATTATTTGACTTAGAATTCTTTACTTTCATGGACATTAAAATTAGTAAAAAAAAATTGCTTTTCCATGAAACTTAGAACTAAGTCATATATAAATTTTCTGTATTTCATCAAGGATGTAATAAATTTCAACCTTAATGGAAACTTGTTAGATCTGTTTATAATAGTCATTTTGTATTTGCAGATCAATCTAGTACGTAGAAGAATATTAAAAAGTGTATTATCAAGAGCAGATAATAGGTATTATTGTTAGAAAAAACCTGTGCCTACTATACATATAAGAAGTAAATTAATAATGATATTACTAAAATAAATATCTTAGATTCTGGTTAAGGTGATATGTATTAACTAATTGAAACTGGCTATTTTTAATCTACTATTAATATTTAAATTGAATTTTGCAATGATTATTTGTATATAGTAACTTAAATTTATTATATATATATATTGTAATAAATTTTATAAAAAATGCTTATATGTTTACAATATTTGTAGTGGAGCAAATTTTATGAAGAGAATAAAAACCAATTGACTCATGCTAGCAGAGCATTTGAAGAAGGAAAAGAAGTTATATCTGGAAACATTAAATGGAAGAAACAAAATGAAAAAACTATTCTAGAGTGGCTAAAGAAAAATGTCAAATAATTAATTGTACATTTCTTTGAATTTTATTTTTACTTGTTGTTATATTTATTCTTTTCTTTTACAATTATTTATTAGTTTTTTTTTTTTCAAAAAAATCTGAACATGAAGCACTTAAAATTTCATAATTAAAAAACACAACTAACTCTAGCAACAATGAAAAAAATATATAAAGTAGGTTCTCTCGATGCTTAACTTAGACTGCTATTGAGTAAAAGTTATTATGTAATTCCTTGCTGGTCAAAAATGAATCTCAATCTAATCATTTACAATATAAATACAATCATCAACTAAACACATTTTTTTATATATTGCTAATATAGCTAATGGATGTCTCTTAAGCTGACCATATCATGGAATCATAATCATTATCTAAGAAAGAAAACTTACAACAAAAATAACAAGTTGTTTATTATGAATAAAAAATATTATCAATATACAAAGATGTAAGGTAGCTAAATTAATAATCAATCGTTCAGTATAAACAATTAATCGTATTTTAACTAAATGATGACTTTTAGGTGTACAATGGTAATATTAATTGAAGTAAGCATAAAAACCATATTTTGAGATGAAATCTATAGCTCTCTCTCAAAAAAAAGAGTTCAACATCTTAGCTTAGACTTTGGGCAAATTTTAAATAGATGGTAAAAGCCTACATTATATGAACAATGATGGTAAATAAGTAAGTTGCTATCATAACCAACCAACAAGATCATGAGAATTTGAAAATAGTCAGTGAATATTTTTCACATCATCAGCACAGAAAACAAATATTTGAAGATAGATTTATAAAAAACAATACTTCCAGTGAATCAGAAAAATTTAAACCAGAAAACAATAATCCAGATATAGAAAGACGTCTGTCAAGGTATAAGCATTGAAATTAATAATAGATATGAATGAGTCATAATCATTCCAATAAATATATAGATTCATAAATACATAATGAATATGGTAACCTATCTAAATTAAGAATTAATCACAAAGGTTCAATTAAAAATTAATAATTCATATAGTATCAATCATTTTGCAAACAATTTCCACTTTAGTTAAAAGCCAATTGTTATGTTAATTACAAATTTTTTATTTTGATTCTAGCTATTGGCTTTACTTAATGAAACAAGTTCAGAGTAAGCATTAGAAACATAAATAATCATCACTAATAGAAAGTACCATATTTTGTTTTCAAGCATAGTAATTAAAACTGTCATCACTTTGTTACATGACAGTAACTTAACCAATCAAATAATCACATCACAACTAATATCAATAATGTATCATGGTTAACACTCTTTTTTTTTATAAACATACTATTATTATTTAATCACATCACTGTAGTTTGTAACTTGATTACATCGAAGTAACAAAATGTTATCTGCAAACATAATTAATTTACTTATGCTACCAACTTCAATTTTCAGTTCTTTGTCAGCTAAAATGAATTTGTACCTATCATATTATTTTAATATTAGATTGTAAATAAAGATTTAAAACATTATTGTCTTGTATTCTTCTCAGTCATAATAGTCAATGTTATATAGAGATAAAATGTGTAAAACATGATAATAGTTATTGTATTTGTATAATCAGACTAGCAGAATGGGAAAACCTGTTCTATTACTAATACTATTCAAATTTTAAATCATTAAAAAACACACAATTAAAAAAAAAATACAATTAATCTTTATATACATGTAAATATTGATTATCAACTTGTTCTAGGTTTAGATTTTCTATATATTATTTTATAAACACTAATATTTTGCATTCAATAACGTTTAGCACTTATTTGTTAAAATGTTTTTTTTTTAAACAATATACATAAATGGTGATGAGTTCTAAATATTTTTCCAATAAGTATAAATATATTATTCTCATTTATTTTTAGTTTGAACAATGGTAGTTTATGTCATGTAAAAGTCATTTATGCAACAATATATTGGACCAGTCGAAAAACCACCACCTCAACTGCAAGTCTGATCCAAACTCAGGTGGTTCAAACTGAATTCAAACCCAACTCACCAGCTCAGATTAGTAGAAATTGATGGTACAGTGCTATGCACCAAGAAACTAGCTCAATGGTTGGTGAGGATTAGAGACCCCTGAACTGACACTAATATCGGATAATTAATTTACTAAATATAATTTTAAATCGAATCATATGTGTATGTTCGGGTTACCAACACAGACAGTGGGTATTAAAATTTAAAATAATTATTGAATAAAAGAATTAAGAACTAAGAAACCAAGTGTGTTTAGAAAATATTTAATAATAGTTGTTTGTTTTGTTTCAATTTTAAATAATGATTATATTAATCACATCTAGCCTTTAACATAATTTATAATTATAATAAGAGTGGCAGTCCTTATTATATGCCAACATGTATTACACAACATTTGAAAGTCTATTTGTCTATGCCCCCAACAAGAAAATAAAGGCAGATAAAGGTATTCAGTTGTAAAAGAAATTATTACTCTAATTTTATACGAAAGAATGTGAGATTTATTTTCACATTCGCAAATCCATTCATGAAGAGCAAGATACGTATTTTAGGGCATAACTTTAATCTTTATTAGAAAACTTATTTACTTTGTGATAACTGAGAATTTGTTCAACTTCAATTGAAATCACTTCATCATGAATTATGAGCATCAGAGCGGGCTTTACTGGAACAGAGAGGTAACGGTGCTGATGAATTATGAGCTATAAAATGAAATTGAAAGATAATAGCTGGTCGATGATTTAAGTCTTATGGCAGCTTGTATTTCACAAGTCTTACTGCCCTTTAGGTAGATGTGGGACATGGGAAAGCCAGGCCAAGTCATAACTATGAGCCTTTGGTGTTCCAAATATAACATGAACAGGAGAGGAAATGTTTTTTTTCTTGATAATTTAAAATAACAGAAATATTATCACTGACAAGCCTAATGGAGTGGAAGATTGTCCTATGTCAGCAACGTTCGAAGATGATGACTTGATAGTCACTGTTTGAATAATAAAACCCAATTTATTATGGAATGCTCTACATGATGACTTGATCAAATTAATTAAAGTCAAATGAGCTTTTAACTAAAACTATTTTAACACATTATATTTATCATGCCCCAAATATCATGCCCTTCCTGAATCTAAATAGCAAGTAACTGAAATTTGAATTAGAATATATTTGATTCCTTTATCGACCCTTTTGCAAAAAAAAAAAACATTTTAACATTTATATATGAATAAATACATATTGGTGAATATGAGAAAATAGCTGGGGCATAGATTAGAAATGGAGCTAATAATTTATTATTAGCCAATTATAAAAATAACAAACATTTAATAATTTCTTTTGACTCGATGATTAATAGAACTGTATAAATTTAGTTCTAATGGGCGAGAATTTCTATTAGATTTAATATTATATTATTTGCATAAAGCAAATGGAACAAAGGAGCTCATCGAGTCGAAAGATTATTGGCATATAATTAAAAATAAATGATATTAATAAATCACACAAAATATATATATAATATAGTAAATGAACCGCCATCGTGAGAAAAGAAAGTTAAATTTAAAGACTAGAGATTGAGAGAATTTATATAATTTAAAATAGCATAAATAAAAGGGTTTACACAGAGTATTACATTTATAGAATGAAAAGAGCTCTTAAAGGGAGTGTAAAGTAAAGTTTGGAAACTGGCCAGAAAGTTTAAGGTTCATTATGGAAATATATTACCCATTTCTTCCGGGGCTGGTTCCCTTAGTTTACATGTCCAGTTTGGTAAAATGTAGGCATGCATTTAGTTGATTACTCGAACAGCATTTTATTTGATTTTGGCAGCATGATTGGTCCAGAAAGGATTTAGCAGCTTCATTGAAGATTTTCAATGGGCTTCAGGAACCATAGTCAGATTCCTGAAGTTTTAGCCCCTTCCCATGATAGGAACACTTTTGAATTTCATGATTTTTAAATGCATAGAGTTTACTGCATTTCTCTACAACAAAGATGGCTTCTCTCTCTCCAAACTTTTCAGAGCTATATATACTGTATCCGATGCCTTCGGGCTAGCACTTCTTTCATTATCAATGTTACAAAATTTACTGGTTGTTTTTAGATACATTCCTTCGATAAGGCTTTCAAACTCATTAACTTGAATTCATTTTCTAATTAGAAAATGAATTCTTAAAATCAGAAAATGATTTTAATTAGGAAATCCTTACATTTTAAATACTTATCTTTTTTTCTAATTAATAAAACTTTACCTATTGTTTTTGGGAAGGGAAAATCTAAAAGCTTATCGAAAGAATGTAGCTTTTAATCAATAAAACTTTAACAAATTATTTAAAAATAAAATCAAACATTCCCGACGCAATGAAACTTTCGAACAATTATATATATTTAAATATTTACAAATATGTATGCACAATCCATGCAGTTATAATATATAATATATATAAATTCATGAATAATTTTATCATGATTTTATTAATAGCATTGATCAATTTAAACTCAAACGAATTAATTTTAATACAATTTATGAAATAAGTTTTTTTTTATGGAAATTAGCGTGGATTGAACGTATAAAGCCCCAATTGCATTGGAAATTTAAAGTTAGTACTAGGGATTTGAAGTGGGCTTATGGCTAGATGTCATGAAGCTAGGATTGAACTCAGATCTGACTGCTTCATTTCTTTTCACTTCAAAAAAAAACAATGAAAAAAATTGCTTTACTTATACATGATACAGTCGCATAAGTGTACTCAACTAGTTGGTAGACTCTGGGAAAACAGCATGAGCATGAATAATATCATCTGTACAAACTACAAAATTATACATGTCTCATTGCGATCATTTTTTTAATATTATCTAGCTTATAAATAGGTCCGTTAATCAAGTCTCATTTTCCCTATGGTCATGTCAGTCGGTCGTCTGTATATATATATCTGTCTCTTCATTTAATGGTTATACTATTGTTTCCCTGGATCAGGTGGCCCATATGAGTTGAACTTTTGATGGTGGTCATAATTTTGGTCCTTTCTTGTTGGTGTCAAGTTCCCGTAGTCTATTGCTGTCAGTAATTCTATGGCCTTTTCTGTGGCTGAATGCACAAAAAAATATCTTTAACATTATCTAGGTGAGCGAGGGGGTTCCCTCCTGGGTCTCCTTTAAAAATTTGAGTCTGTATCGAGGATCCAGGGAATGGCATCTGTAAATTCCCAATACTAAGTTGAGGATTCATCATCCGTCCCATTTCTACTTTTAGTTTTATTTGACTAGTGGTCTGAACATCTTTTTCCCTTTCTGTATTTATATCAGCTTCTTCAACCATTTTTTGATTTGACTCATCTTCTCCACTGTCATCCTCTTTGCTGTCCACAACTTCTTTTGGTGTGGTCTGATCATCTTCATCATCTATTTTTGGGGCTTCATAAGGATTTATTTCTTGCTGATGCTTTACATTCTTTGGGTTTGAGTTGGTTTGGATGCCTCGTTCTTCCTCAAGCCTTAAAATCCTTTCCATCATCAGCAGCATTAACTTCCTGTCTTCTCTCATTTCTCTGAGGATCATATGCAAAGTCTCTCTTTCCATTTTTGAAAATAAGTAAATAATATAATAAATAATGTGAATCACAAACTTATGGCACTCTCTTTGTATACTTAAATAATAGCTTTTTTCTTTAGTACATTTAATTAGGTCTCTGACTACTGGTCCCATTGTCCCTATCTTCATTAGCTGCTGCATATTATTTCCCCAATCTATGTAATCTGCCTTTTTTAGTTTAGTTTTAGTTTACCTACTTTTTCTTGGTTAGCTCTTTCTATTAATTCTTTGAATGCGACATGTATTTTATTTAGAAAAAACTATTAAAGATAAGAAAAACAAACATTACTCACTTTCCCTCTGTTCAACTGTTCTCCCATGTCTGAAAAAAAACTATACAAATAATTAGTGATATACAAATATTAATATATATATATATTAGCAGGTAGTACAAGTAATTCTCTGTATTGGACACATTTGGTTTTTATTATTTAGACAACTAATCCACTACTGTGCTGACAATCAAATTTGCTGACAAATTTATTTATATGGGCGCCAGTGAGCAAAATGAGATCAATAGGGCATGTGAAATAACCCATTGACCCCCAAACTACATATGACTGACTTAATTTTTGATAAAACAATTCGATTGATGGACATTTATTATTTATTAACAACTGACGCGTTCCTGACCTGAGTTTAAAGATAGGAGTTCAATTATCATTTTTACTAAGCATGAGGCTTTCACACAAAAAAAAATGTCAAAATTAATATTACACAAGAACTTTTATTTGTTGATATCATTTTTAATCTTGCTAGCATGAAAGCATGTAAACCATTTAAGCATTTTGCCAACTGCATCTGGCTGCTTGGTGTACACAAAAGGTCTTCACCTGCTTTGAGGTTACTCTAGAAATTATTGTCATTAAATCGTGTTGTCACACTGCATCGGACTGCTTGACATATAATTCCCAGTTTGAAGGTCTTCGCCTGCTTTGAGGCTACTAAGAATACTAAGTGAACCTTTAATATATGTGCTAGCAAGCAATATTTTGACATTAAAACTTTTAACATGATATCATATTGGATATTTTTAATTATAAGACTGAGCTAAACACTAGTTAATTTTGACACAGACAAAATATTTCATTTATTTTACCCCTTGCATTGATCTACTCTTTTACTACTTTTCTAACAATAATTTTCTTACTGTCACGAACGCATATAACACAAACGTATAATATATATACTGATATAGTACACGTATAATTAATTTATATATATATACTCTCTCTTATTACTTTTCTTTAAATAATTATTCTGACTAACGAATTATTTACTGACAAACATTTAAAAAATAATCTTGAAAACATTTAATTATAAGAAAGAAAATTACAAAATGACATTCTAATTTATTAAATCATTTCAGTTATGCGTTATAAATCGCATAACTTTTCTTCAAATATATATAACATTCTACAAAAATATCACTCTACTGAAACATTTAATTTATCGAGATCTCAATTGACTGAGTAACTAAAATCATAATTACTATCTACAGGGTGTGTGGGGTTTATTAATCGAATCCACAACGATTGGGCAGCCAAAAGCATAACCATGTACCAGTCGAAAAACCACCACCTACTGCAAGTCTGATCCAAACTCAGCTGAACCAAACTGAATTCAAACCCAACTCACCAGCTCAGATTATTAGAAATCGATGGCACAGAGGTATGTGCCAAGAAACTAGCTCAACGGTTGGTGAGGATTAGAGACCCCTGAATTGACACTAATATCAGATAATTAATTTACTAAATATAATTTTAAATCGAATCATATGTATATGTTCGGGTTGCCAACACAGACAGCGAGTATTAACATTTGAAATAATTATTGAATAAAACAATTAAGAACTAAGAAATCAAGTGTGTTTAGAAAATATTTAATAATAGTTGTTTGTTTTGTTTCAATTTTAAATAATGATTATATTAATCACCTCTAGCCTTTATAATAATTTATAATTATAATAAGAGTGGTGGTCTTTAGTATATGCCAACATGTATTATGCAACATTTGAAAGTCTATTTGTCTATGCCCCCAACAAGAAAATAAAGGCAGATAAAGGTATTCAGTTGTAAAAGAAATTATTACTCTAATTTTATACGAAAGAATGTGAGATTTATTTTCACATTCGCAAATCCATTCATGAAGAGTAAGATATGTATTTTAGGGCATAACTTAATCTTTATTAGAAAACTTATTTACTTTGTGATAACTGAGAATTTGTCCGACTTTAATTGAAATCATGTATTATTAGCAACAGAGCGAGCTTTACTGGAACAGAGAGGTAACGGTGCTGATGAATTATGAGCTATAAAATGAAATTGAAAGATAGCTGGTTGCTGATTTAAGTCTTATGGCAGCTTGTATTTCACAAGTCTTACTGCTCTTTAGGTAGATGTGGGACATGGGAAAGCCAGGCTGAGTCATAACTATGAACCTTTGGTGTTCCAAATATAACATGAACAGGAGAGGAAATGCTTTCTTCCTCGATAATTTAAAATAACAGAAATATTATCACTGACAAGCCTAACGGAGCAGAAGATTGCCCTATGTCAGCAACATTTGAAGATGATGACTTGATATTCACCGTTTGAATAATAAAATCCAATTTATTATGGAATGCTCTACATGATGACTTGATCAAATTAATTAAAGTCAAACGAGCTTTTAACTAAAACTATTTTAACGCATTATATTTATCATGCCCCAAATATCGTGCTCTTCCTGAATCTAAATAGCAAGTAACTGAATTTTGAATTAGAATATATTTGATTCCTTTATCGACCCTTTTGCAAAACATTTTAAGATTATATATAAATAAATACACATTGGTGAATACGAGAAAATAGTTGGGGCATAGATTAGAAATGGAGCTAATAATTTGTTATTAGCCAATTATAAAAATAGTAAACATTTAATAATTTCTTTTGACTCGATGATTAATAGAACGTATAAATTTAGTTCTAATGGGCGAGAATTACTATTAGATTTAATATATTATTTGCATAAAGCAAATGGAACAAAGGGGCTCATCGAGTCGAAGGATTATTGGCATATAATTAAAAATAAACATTAATAAATCACATGATAAATATATATAATATAGTAAATGAACTGCCATCCTAAGAAAAGAAAGTTAAATTTAAAGACTAGAGATTGAAAGAATTTATATAATTTAAAATAGCATAAATAAAAGGGTTGACACAGAGTATTACATTTATAGAATGAAAAGAGATCTTAAAAGGAGTGTAAAGTAAAGTTCAGAAACTGGTCAGAAAGTTTATCATTCATTATGGAAATATATTACCCATTTCTTCTAGGGCTGGTTCCCTTAGTTTACATGTCCGGGTTGGTAAAATGTAGGCACACATTTAGTTGATTACTTGAACAACATTTTATTTGATTTTGGCAGCATGATTGGTCCAGAAAGGATTTAGCAGCTTCATTGAAGATTTTCAATGGGCTTCAGGAACCGTAGTCAGATTCCTGAAGTTTGAGCCCCTTACCATAATAGGAACACTTTTGAATTTCATGATTTTTAAACGCATAGAGTTTACTGCACTTCTCTACAACAAAGATGGCTTCTCCCTCTCCAAGCTTTTCAGAGCTATATATACTGTATCCGATGCCTTCGGGCTAGTGCTTCTTTCATTATCAATGTTACAAAATTTACTGGTTGTTTTTAGATATATTCCTTCAATAAGGCTTTCAAACTCATTAACTTGAATTCATATTCTAATTAGAAAATGAATTCTTAAAATCAGAAAATGATTTTAATTAGGAAATCCTTACATTTTAAATACTTATCTTTTTTTTTCTAATTAATAAAACTTTACCTATTATTTCTGGGAAGGGAAAATCTGAAAGCTTATCGAAAAAATGTAGCTTTTAATCAATAAAACTTTAACAATTTATTTAAAAATAAAATCAAACATTTCCGACGCAATGAAACTCTCGAACAATTATATATATTCTAACCCATTTTATTAGCTTAGTTTATTTTATTTTATTTCTAACCCAATATTCTTTTAATTAGTTTATTATTTTAGTTTATTTATTTATTTATTTGCACCCAGGACACTAATTTTTTTTATGGTTGTTGTTAAGGCAACCAAAATAAAAGCAACATATCCATTAATTTTCCAATATGATCTAAAATACTTTTCATATAATACAATTGTACATTCACTTCTCTTAAGCTATGCCATGATTGTAATAATAACAATAATTGATCACTTATTAATTTAAAGAATAATTATAATAATATTAATCTCAGGGTTCTTTGTTTCATGTAAGGAAATGCTCGGCAGTATTGTGTTGTCGCATATGACTGGCATTCTGGTTGGCTATAGGAAACATTTATTTTACTTAAATTCAATGTGTCTTCATCTCTCATATCCACTGCTATATTATTTAAAGAGATGATAATTCTATTCAATAATGACGTATAATTTTGAATAACCCAGCCTTTTTTTTTTTTTTTTTTAGAATCTCAGTCAGAATAATAAAAAGACAAGGGTGCTTTTTGTGTCCTTCCATCATCCATGACAACACAATAATATAACTAAGATTTATTACTTAGACAATTTAACTAAATGGGAATGGAATAATGTGCAACCAAAGTTAATGGTTTGGGAATAAATTCATTTTTTTTTTTTTATACAAAGGTGAATGTTTAGTCTTAAGTTTTCAACTCCATAAATAATTATCATTAAACTAAAATATAATGACATATTCCGATCTGCTTAACTTTATTTATCTGGTATATTAAGTTTTTAAGAATTTGGAATGATTTCGGACTCAAGAAAAGGTTTTGCAAATATTGTGCAAACACTTATATTTAGCATATAAAAACAAAAAAAATGAATCTACAACAAATTTTAACAAGACTATAATTTATTATTATGACACAAAAAAAAATATATGAACATTTATTCAATAATCCCATAGTAATACAAAAATATAAAATATAACTGACATTAATCTGTATACTCTTTTGGGTTATGGACTAGAGGTTACTACTTCTCCTGTATGCAATCATATGGATTGATTAACTAAAAGTACATTTCATTACCAATACATTGTTTATTAAATTTTGGTAACCTTGTAGAAGCTTTTATTCAAAATTATTGACTAACTATTTTTGTTTTTGTGTTTTTTTTTTTTTTTTTAAAATGATTAATCCCATCATATGCAATATGCAAAATATTAAATTTATTTCTAATACATTTACTTTATTTATGGTCTTTAATGGGATAACCTATTCTAATTATAGGCCAGTTATCAGAAGTTACACTTACCATCTTACATTTAACTTAATGCTAACTTAAGTTATGATACAAATTTTATTCATACGTATAATTTTAAATATGAGTATTATTTAATTACTAACCAGAATTAAATATTGCATTTGAATATTCCTTCAGTAAATAAGCATTTTAAATTACGCAATTTTAATTACTTTCTCCATTGATTTACTTGTCAAATACTAGCAATATTTAGCAGCACAATACAGATATTGACCCTAGTTACTAACGCACTATTTATACTAAAGTGGATCTTGAGGAACTAACACCTCCAATATAACCTTTATCTTGCCCGAACTTTCAAAATTAAGCACAATAATCAACACCTTCCATGGTGGAGCTATCTTTATTTTCACATGAGGAATATGGAATAACCACGAAGGTCTGTAAAGTAATCTACTACATTAAAATATTTTGGTGGTTTCTTGCCTCTTACTTGGGCATACAACGAACACACACCAAATACAATCCTCTCCTGGGATTTAAACGAATGAAGCATACTAAATGCTAGATAAATTCTTGATCGTCCTATCTATGAGAATTGATCACTTGGGCTATAAACATACCTGAACATTATATTTAAAATCTTCCTCTCATGGAAAACAAAGCTTTTGGGGAGATCATTTTTCATCCCACAAGATAAATACATTATAATTATTACCTATGCGAATATTAAGCATATACCAATGCTATATCTGGGCAGGATAAGTAAATACACTGATTATAATAAACTTATGTTACCGTGTATACTTTGATCAACATCTGAAATCAATGGACATCATAGAATAAAAGTATAATAATTTTAATTTAATAAAGGAACATTCAAAAATAGTTGGTAGCATACTATCTTAAACTAAATAAAGTGGATGTGTTATTTAAGAATAATTAGGAATAAATTCCTCAATTAATACAGTATAAATTCGTTTCAAAACTTTAACAAGAAATATTTTGTTATAGCATTTTTTTTTTTTTTAGTTACTTCTGATAATTTTCAATATTTATTTTACCCCTTAAATATCTAAATATTTTTCTTTTACGTATCTAACATACAAAATTTCTACCTACATATAACTTTTATCTTGCCCGAACTTTCAAAATTAAGCACAATAATCAACACCTTCCATGGTGGAGCTATCTTTATTTTCGTGTTAAATATCAACTTAACCTATAATAATTATATTAAAACATACCTTTGTCATTACAAGGCTATTAAATATCACTTGACCATACAGACTTTAACCTATGTGATATAACAAAAAAATACATATCATTTATAACTTAGTTTTAAACAATCATTAATTAACAAGTGCATACTCTCTCATTAGAAAATGTTTTTCTGTTGAGCAATTGGTCCAGGTGAAGAGCTTTATCCAGTCGTATTTCACGAAGCAAGTTTAAAAAACAATAAACGCATGGTATTATTTCCTTTAAATAAAAGTTTTCTCTTATTTTGTGTGTTTAATAAATTAGGTAAAGAAACATATAGCAGAATTGAAGATTAATTCTTACTTGAATTAAACTACTACAATTTTGGGATCCAAGAAAAAAATAGACTTCTAACATAGATGAATATTTGACTATAGACGATAAACATACACAATATTTTTTTTTATTGACGATACGTATACTTATTAGCTAGCTTACTTATGAATGAAAATGCGCAATTTTCCGAGAGATTATTATGATAATAACTGCAGTCAATTTACGTGTACATGAAGTTTTAATAATTCCAACTGATGTATAATATATATCATTTATTTTTATAATTAAGTCACTAAGATATTTGGTTTTGTTCATACTTTAGGAATTATAAATTTTTTTTTTAACGGTAACTTCTCCGTAAGAATGCCCCTATATAACTTTTCCTATATTTACTCTGAGAAAGTTTATATATTTTTTTTATATATTTTTTTTTAAAAATATACAGGTGCATAATTTAATCTTATTTATCATTATTATTATTTCCAGACAATTCTTGGTGAATAAAACATATTTTAACGTATGTAACTACATTACTTGTAAAGGCAGACAATATTGAGAAAGAGCGTGAAAATGTTTCTAGTTGATTTTCCTTGGTTTCAAAATATTTCTTTCAATTATTATTATTTTTTTTTTCTTTCTATACCAAGAAAATATCAATAAATGACATAAAGTTAATAAATAATTATTTCTCACTTGGAAATCATTTTTCTTCCTTAATTTAGATATAATAGAATTTTTCGTGACTCTTTTAGTTAATTCTGTCATTTTTTAACTTTAGCGCGAGACAATAAACTTTTAAGTATAAAAGGTCTTTAAATAGGTAGATGGCAAAGAAAATCAGGATATCTTATCAAAAAATTTTAGCCACACATTATATTATTAAAATTTTACTTTGATTACATTTATTTCTGCAAAATAAAATGAAAAAATTGAGTTACCAAATTTCCGCACTGTTCCTTCCTTGAAAACTAAAAGCAGACTATCTTTTTCCAAAAAAAAAGTAGATCTTGATTATGAAATTGGTTGTTTCGTTTTGTTGTTGTTTTTTTTTTTTTTTTACTTTAGCGACCTCTTCCAGAAAAATAATCATTTGATTATAACATAAACAAAAGAAAGGAAAAACCTATTACAATCATATAGTTTTAGTATTATTTACCTGGATTACAAAGTAATTTGACAATATAAAAAAAAATAAATACATTAAATTAACAATCAGTGATGTATAATTCTTTAAACATTATATATATATTTTTTTTACAAAAAGAAATTACCAGAAGTTATTGTGCTTTATGATAAGACACTCATCCACTCTCCCCTCTACCCATCCAAAATCAATTACTGTTTAGCTTTTATACCATATTAATTTGCTCTAATTATTAATATCTCAATTAAATTATTCATGTTCCCTCTTTAAAATGACATTGAGTTATTAAATCTATTAGTTATTCACCCAAAACATGCCAAAGTGAGTGAATAGCATACTTTATTAATCAATTATTACTATTGTTATTTTATCTTTTTATTTCTTTAAAGAATAGCATTGTTTTCCTGCAGAAATAATGCCAAGTAAACCAAGTGTCAATAACACTAGGTTACAATTCTTGCACCGTTATAATAAATAAAAAATAAAATAATATATGCATTTTTAACACTTCTTATGGTATTACTAAGTTTATATCCTACTTCTTTCTTATGTCAATAAATACAGTTTAAAGGATTTAATTTTGCTTGGGATATGGTACTAAGCTTCGGACGTATTACAAGTGTACACTCTTGTTCCATCAGGGGTTGAGACTAAAAAGGCATTCTCACCCACTTGTTTCACAATTTCATAGGGGCCTTCATAAAGATACATGAATTTTCTAAACATATGTTTCCGGAGATTACTCACATGGGGAGTTCTAATTAAAACAAAATCTTGGACTTTAAAAAAATGTGGACTGGTTTTGGAATAACGAGTGCGTTTATCACCCATCTTTTTAAGATTAATTCTGGCCAGTGCTTGGTCATGTTCTACATTATGCTGTTCCTCATATGTTTAAAAATAGGGCCCTGAAGTGAGGAACATTCCTGCGAGGTCCTTTTTAATTTAATGCCCTGCTACTTTTACTACCTTTTATATTCTTCTTTGGTATTGTTGGGATACCACTAGTAGAAGGCTGATTCTCATTCAGAATTCTACTCTTAACTGTTGGCCTACTGAGGTGGCTATTCTGTCTACCATAGGGATTCGTCCTATAATATCCTTTTTCTCTAACTAACTTCCTCCTTCCCATATGTGACCTATCTGCAAAATTGATATTACCATCGGATGGGTGTCTCTATTTAACCTAATTCTATTATAAATATTCCTATCACTGGTCTCTAACGAATCTAAAATTTCTACTACCTCTTCTATGGTATGTCTGTCAGCAGCAATCAAGATCTGCTCTATATGCCTCGGCAGATTATGGCCAATTATTCGCACAATTTGTGTCTCAGATAAAGGATAAGCTGTCAAGGTTTTCAATTTGACTGCCTGACTCCTGAAAAACTGAGTATAACTACCCTTATTTACATGATATCTTTCCTGAGATATCTGATATCTCAGGTTATCTTGGTGGTCTTCCCCCCAAAAACTGGCTAACATAAGATATTTGAAGTCTCCATATGTTTCTGGTTTAATAAATAATGATTACCACCAGTCTTTAGATGCTGCACACAAATGGTTAGTGGCAATAGCAATCTTTTCTATCTCAGATAAATGACATAAGGTGAATAACTCCTCCAGATTCTGGAGATACTCGTGTGGATTCTCCAAGATCTTCCGATAAAAATTTTATTTTTAAGAATTTTAAGGCCATGGAGCTATTACTTTCTGGCTCTAGCATGACTTTACTTCTAGCCTCATTTAATGGATCATATATTGATTCTACTGGATTAATTACCGTATGTAACTCAGATATTACTTGGTTATTATGACCATTATTTGTTTCCTTTACTTGAGTTTCAGATAAACCTTTACTTTGAACAACTTTTTTTCCTTTTTGTAAAATTATCCCTATTATAGTCTATAGCTTGCATTCGACTCTAATTCTAACTTATAGTTCTGCCATTCACAGTCTATTCTCTTTGAACTATCTTTTAGGCCTACATTTAAGTGTTTAATCTGTTGTTCCAATTGGTTAATAGTTTCATCTTTATCTATCTCGAATTTATCTTCTAACCTTTGATAGACTTTACTCTCATACTGAGTCATTAATTCCCCCTATTTCATCTTGGAGATTATTATGTAATAGCTGTGCATTACTCTTTATTATATCATTAAAATTTTCTACTCTTCCCATAACTTGACTTAGCTCACTTTCTAGATTTTGATTAATCTCACATTGGGTCAACTCTTGAGTTTCTAGTTTAGCTATTAATCTGGTAATCTGGCTCTGACATCCTTTCACTACATTGTCAGGTGCTAGAGTTATATTTTTAACTTCCTCTTTCAAATTACTGACTTCACTTCTAGCACTGTCTAATTCTCCCTTAATAGATTCAACTCTATCCTGAACTTCTCTTTGAAATACTACTGTTTCCTTTTGATAATTTCTTATTTCCTGTACTTCATTGTTTAATACAATATATTGAACTTTTAAAGTTCTGCTGGATAGCCTCAATCATATTTTCTGCCCTTTCAGAATTTGTTTCAATCTCTTTCCTTTATTCTTATTTCCAGCTTTTCAAGAGCCAGTTTTGATTCTTCTACATGATTTCTCAAATCTTCCCTTAAGTCCTTTATCTCCTGTACTTGATTTTGAGATGTCTCTTTGATCTCCTGCATTTGATTCTCTAATTTAATATTTAAATTTTGGATCTGACTTTTTAATTCACTATTTGATTGTTCTAATTTACGATTTGAGTTTTGGATCTGACTTTTTAATTCACTTTTTAATTCACTATTTGAGTTTTGTATCTGACTTTTTAATTCACTATTTGATTGTTCTAATTTACTATTTGAGTTTTGGATCTGACTTTTTATTTCACTTTTGAATTCACTATTTGATTTTTCTAATTTTTCCAAGAATTCTCCATATGTATTTCTCATTAATTGATCTGGCTCATTTTCATGTTTTCCTTTGTTATTGTGGCTTCTTCTGGGTTAGCTATACTTCCAGAGATCTTCCCCTTCCTCTCTTTAATTGTACACTAAAATATGAGAGTCTGTGTATCAGGGGATTGTAACTCTTGGGATCCTCCCAAATCTTCAGAAATACTATGATTATCTTTGTTTTCACTCATATTAAAATTCTAACTCTTTTATTATTTAACAGTTTGAAGTATTGGCAATAGAACTATTTAATAAATTTATCGATAAGAAATTATTAATAAGACATCCTGCCTCCATACCTCTCCTACCCCAAACAATCTACACCAAAAACTATAATAGACATTTAATATCCCCTAAAGTCCAACATTAACTACTAAGTATGCCTTTTTTTCACATAGCTTCTTAGTCCATATAAATATCATTAGATATTATGTAATATAGCATAAGTGCCAATCACAAGACCAGACAAACAGAATCATCATAAGTGATAAATCATTACAGTGTTTTATGAATTGCCACCAGACCAACATCATAACACCAACAACCTTAGCCATTTTTCAGTGGCAAAAGATTGAGATCATATAAGAGATATTCACATAATATCTTGTATTAAAACAATTCATTATTGGCAAATATTTTCAATCAATGAATAACTAATCCCATTCAAGTGCAAACAATATTAATATTGACTTCAAGAAAAGTTTACTAAATTCTCGTGGCCAGCTATAGCCCTCGAAGGCCCTGTAGTTAGGCGGCCATTTCTAACCCAGTCTATTTTTAATTTAGTTTATTTTATTATTTCTAACTCGTTATATTTATTATTTTAGTTTATTTATTTGCACCCAGGACCCTAATTTTATGCGTTCGTTGTTAAAGGCAACCAAAATAAAAACAACATATCTATTAATTTTCCAATATGATCTAAAACCTTTGTCATATGATACAATTGTACATTCACTTAACTCTTAAGCTATGCCCACGAGTTGTAATAATAACAATAATTGGTCTTAATTAAATTTAAAGAATAATTATATTAATAATATTAATCTCAGGGTTCTTTGTTTCATGTAAGAAATGCTCGGACACGATATGTGTTGTCGCATATGACTGGCATTCTGGTCGGCTATATGAAGCATTTATCTAACTTAAATTCAGTAAATGTTGCTTCATCTCATATCACTTTCATATTGTTTAAGAGAATGACCATTCTATTCAATATGTATGACAAATGTAATTTTGAACCTTCAACCTGCTACTTTTTGGAATCTCAGTCAGAGTAATAAAAGAACAAGGAGGTGTTTTAATAATTTTTCCACTGATCAACGACAACACGATAATATAACTAAGATTTGTTGCTTAGAACAGATTTAACTAAACCAGGAATGAGAATAATATGTATCCAGGATTCATGGTTTAGGGAATAAATTCATTTTTTAATTTTTGCTCGCAAATTGAATGTTTCGTCTTAAGTTTTCAACTCCACCAAGTAATTATCAATTAAACTACGAATAATGACATAACTTCGAATCTTGCATAACTTTATTTTATCTGGTTACTATTAAGATTTTATAAAATTTGGAATGATTTCGAACTCAAGAAAGGTTTTGCAAATATTATGTTTACTGCTCTACATATTTTAGCACTATAAAAACAAAAAAAATAAATCTACAACAAATTTTAACAAGACTATATTTTATTATTATTACAAAAAAAAAATATGAACATTTAATTTCAATAATCCCACCAGTAATACTAAAATATAAAATATAACTGACATTAATCTTTATACTCTTTTGGGTTATGGACTAGACTCTATTACTTATCCTGTATGCCAATGCATGTAGATTGGTTAACTAAAAATTACAACTCGTTACCAATACATTTGTTTATTAAATTTTGGTAACCTTATAGAAGCTTTATGTTAAAATATTATTGACTTACTATGTTTTGCTATTTTTGTGTTTTGTTTTTTAATGAATTAATCCATCATATGCAATACGCAAATATTAATTACTTCTGTCTGTTCCCTTTATTTATAGGTCTTCATGGGATAGCTTCTTCTGATGAATGGTTATAAAGTTACACTTACCATCTTGTTTAACTGATAACTGTTAAAGTTTATAAAATTACAAATTTTGTTCACATACGTACAAATTTTAAATCTTGATGTTGTTTAATTACTCGCAAATTAAATGTTTAAATTTGAATATTCCTTCAGTAAATAAGCTTGTTTAATTCATAATTTTAATTCTTTTCTCCATTGATTTAAATACTAGTGATATTTAGCAGCTTTGACTAGAATGTGTCTAATTTATTTCTTTTCCCTTACTAGCATACTAAAATTAGATCACAGAAAATACCTCTAATATATTCTTTATCTTGCCAAGCTTTCAAAATTAAGCACAATAATCAACACCTTCCATGGTGGAGCTATCTTTATTTTTCACATGAGGAATATGGAATAACCAGGTCTGTAAAAGTAATCACTACCTTTAAAATACTTTGGTGGTTTCTTGCCTCTTACTTGGGCATACATTTAAACTTTACCAATACCAGTCACTCTCCTGGGATTTACTTAGGCCAAACCATGCTAATGCAGATAAATTCTTGTTAGTGCTATCTAAGAATCCGATCACCGACTCAAACATACTAGACATTAATTTAAAATCTTATACTGGAAAACAAAAAAAAGAGTCATTTTACTCCCCAGATGAAATACATTATAGATCGTTATATAAAATGTAAGGCACTTCTGCAAGTATATATCCTGAGGCAGGATAGTAAATACACTGATTATAATAAACTTATTGTTGCAGTATCTTTGATCAACATCTGAAATCAATGGACATCATAGAATAAAAGTATAATTTTAATTGTAAGCAAAGAACATTCCATCATTCGTACCTACTATCTTAAACTAAATAAAGTGGATGTGTTATTTAAGAATAATTAGGAATATTAATTCTCAATTAATACAGTATAAATTAGATTTCAAAACTTTAACAAGAAATATTTTGTTATAGCATTTTTTTAGTTACTTCTGATAATTTTTCAATATTTATTTTACCCCATAAATATCTAAATGTTTTTCTGCTATCATCAACATACAAAATTTCTACCTACCAAAAAAATACATATTCATTTGCTCTTAGTTTTTAAACAATCGTGTTAACAAGTGCATGCTCTCTCTTCAGAAAATGTTCTTAAACCATTACGTCTAAAATTACGAAAACTTTAATAGTCATATTTCAAACAATTTAAAAACAATAGCATGGTATTATTTCCTTTAAAAAATAGTTTCTATTTAATTTTCATTTAATAAATTAGTAAAACATATGTAGGAGTAAGAAGATTAATTCTTCTTGCTTGGTCTGCCCTTCTATTTGAGATCCAAAAATGAACTAACATAGACGAATATTGACTGTAGATGATAACCTACAAATATTTTTTTTGTTAGCAAATAACATACTTATTAATGGCACCATAATAGACGAAAATCATAATTTTTAGAGATTATTATGATAATAACTGCAGTCAATTTAGGTAATACTAGGTTTTAATAATTTCAACTGATGTATATATGTTATCTCTCATTTTATTTTATCTTATTAGTTACTAAGATATTTGGTTTTGCTATACTTTTGAAATTCTCCAAGTTTTTTAGCAATTAACTGTAGTAAAAATGCTATAACTTTTCCTATATTTATACTCTGAAAGTTTATGTTTTTTTATATTTTTTAAAGTATGCAGGTGCATAATTTAATCTTGTTTACAATAATTTATTATTCTTCCAGACAATTCTTTGGGCTGAATAAGACATCTTTGTCTTATACAAGCCTTTACCTTTATTTTGTAAAAACTAGACAATATTGAAGAAAAAGAAGGCGAAAAATGTTTTTTCTAGTTGATTTTCCTTGGTTTCAAAATATTTCTTTCAATTATTATTATTATTTTTTTTCTTTCTATACCAAGAAAATATCAATGATGATATATAATTAATAAATAATTATTTCTAACTTGAATCATTTTCTTTCGCCAATTACGATATGTTATCTCATTTTTGTTCTTTGGATTAATTCTATCTTTTTGAGACTTTAAGCGCGAGGACAATAAACTTAAGTACTCAAAGGTCTTTACACGAATTAATCTTAATCAGGATATCTTGCTCAAAATTTTAAAATTCCCATTCTCTTATTAAAATTTTAACACGATTGTTTCTTCAACAGAATAAAATGAAAGATTGATTTTCAATTAAGCACTAATTTCTTCCTTCGAAAACTAAAAGCAGACTATCTTTTTCAAAAAAATGATCTTGATTACTTGAAATTAGTTGTTTCGTTTTATTTTATTTGTTTTTTTATTTAGCAGCTCTTTAGAAAATAATCATTTTGATTAACCACAAACAAAAAAAGAAAAACTATTACGATCATATGTTTTAGTATTATTTACCTGGATTACGAATGAATTTGACAATATAAAAAAAAAACGTAAATACATTAATTAACAATCATTGATGTATAATTCTTCAAACATTATATATATTTTTACAAGAAATTCACCAGAAGGTGTTATTGTTTTGCGATAAAGCCAACAATCACTCTCATTCTTGCATCCAATCAATTGCTATTTGGCACATACCATAATTAATTTGCTCTAATTATTGATATCGATTGAATTATTTAATTGTTATATATTTAAAATGACACTGGTTATTAAATCTGTTAGTTATTCTTTAAGCCCAGAAGTGGGTGAATAACGTACTATTAATCAATTATGCGGTATTCTTCTTTTATCTTTAACTTCTAAAAGACAGCATTGTTTTCCTGCAGAAATAATGCCAAGTAAACAAATCGTCAATAACACTAGGTTACAATATTTAAATATTCCGTATATATGCACAATCCGCAGTTATAATATCTCTCATTCGTGAATAATTTTATCGTGAATTATTGATGATCAATTAAACTCAAACAAATTAATTTACTTCCAGCTTTTATGAAACCGGTTTTTCTTCTGCTGAAGAGTACTGGATCCAAGATGTACAAGCCATTAACTCAAGCCAAAGTTCGTACTAGGGTTTCAGGTAGACTTCTTCGGCACAAGTAATGTCTTTGAAGCTAAATTGAACTCAAGTCAACTTACATTAAAATATATATATATATATATATATATATATATATATAAACTTGTCTTGTTTACATTCAAATGAGTTTGAACACATTTTCAAATCTTTCTATGCTTTTTGTCAGCTGTTCTTTGAAAAATAAGATATATATTTTTTACATTTGATATTTTTATTGAATATACTCTTCTTCTTCTCACAAATTTAGTAGGATTCATTTAAAATAGCATCTTGATTTTCTGAATAATTTAATTTATTTTAAGAAGTAAAGTCAGTTATAAATTTTACAAATTTTTGAACGTATATTTTATCTTGAAATTTAATCACTTTCTACTACAAAAAGGCAAATTAGTTCCAGATACCCATTATTTCTGCAGTAAGTAGAAGAAAATATATGTTCATGACAGTTCCTATTAATCAAAAGGAGAATATACAAATAATTGAATAGAAATAAATTGTCATGCGTGAA